>JH720153.1:44141-111948 GCA_000231845.2 Tetrahymena malaccensis 436 | reverse complement strand
ATAATTATAATTTTTTGTTATTTATCTATTGAAATGTGAATCTGTATGATTTTATATTATAATTTGAAAGTAAACTAAAAAATGATAATCCATGTAGAAGTTATGTTTTCTTATCATAACATTTTCTGCTATAACTTTAAATAAATGACATTTTATATGATTCAATACTTAATATTTCTTTATTAATACTTATTAAAAAATTTTTTCTGACTATCAAGTCTATCCATTCTATCTATTCTATCCCTTATCACTAATTATCATTTTTTCTGTAAATGTATTTCTCTAACAACTAACCTTTTAGCTTTCAGGTACTTGCTCAATAATTATGATTTCTGTAATCCTCTTTTATCATCATACCTAACAATATATGTTATAAATAATTAAAAATTAATCAGAATAAATGTTTTAAATGAATTAAATTAAAATAAAAAAAGAATTAATATTCTAAATTAAATTTTAATAAATAAAAAATTAAAATCATAATAAAAATTAAATAAAGGGCAAATAAATGAATTACTGAAAATAAAGATTCAAATTTGAGAGCTTTTGGCATTTTGCTATTGAAGAACCTAAGTATGAGGCACCCTCGTCACTAATTTAATTTTACCTATTATGTTTTTTTTAACAATATAAATTAAAATATAATAGAAATAAGCTGTTTTTATTGTAATTCAATTTTCAAATTTGAGAGTTTATAGCAATTTTCTAATCCAATATCTAAGCCTTTAGTACCTTCATCACCAATTTTATTTTCACTTTTTAAATATTTAAGAGAAGATTAGCTAGTTAGAAAGAAAAATGACGAAAAGATATTAAATAAGAATAAATAAGTAAATAACAAAAGCAAAAGTTGAAAATGAAAAATGACTTAAATTAAAAAATATAATCAAAATTTAAAAGTAAATAAATAGATTAAATAAAAAGATTGTTTTTGATTTAATCCATTTTGAAAATGAAAAATATCGAAATATTTTAGAAAGAAGCTATTTTTACTATAAGCATAGAGTTAAATTTTTGAGATTATTGCAGTTTGATAATGCAAGACCTATTTGTGAAGCACCTTCGTTGCCAATTTTATTTTCACTTTTTAAGTATTGAAGAAAGATTAGTTACCTAAGAAATATGAAATAAGAGTTTACTAGTAAATAACGCAATCGAAAATTTAAAGTAAAAATGAATTTAATTAAAAAAACATAACCAAAAACAAAAATTAAAAAAAATAAAATAATAAGAAGGATTTTAATTTTAATATTTTTTTGTTAAAAATATCTAAGTCACTATTTTTACTTTAATTAAAGTGTCAAATGTTAGAGATTAGAGCAATTTATTAATCCAAAACTTAAGTTTTTGGCACCATCATCTTTAATTTTGTTATCACTTTTTAAATATTGAAGAAAATATTAGCTACTTAGAACAATAAAACAATGATAAAATATGAAATAAGAATTAATTAGTAAATACTTAAGCAAAAGTTGAAAATGAAAATATTATTTAATTTATAAGAAAAATAATAATCAAAAGCAAAAATTAATTACATAATATATATAAAAATATTATTTTTATTTAAATTCATTTTGATAAATAATATATATCACAATCAAAAAGAATTAAGTTGTTTTTACCCTAAATCAAGGCTAAAATTCGAGAGTTCAGTCCAATATTTAAATACTTTACCTAATTCTATGACATCTTTATCACGAATTTCATTCCCACTTTTTAAATATCAAAGAAAATAAAAGTGAGTTAGAAGGAAAAATGAAGTATAAATATAAAGCTAGAATAAATTAGTATGTAATTTAATCAAAAGTTGAGAATAAAAAATAATTTAAATTAAAAAAATATAATCAGAATTTAAAAGTAAATAGATCAAATAAAAGATTATTTTTAATTAATCCATTTTGATATTAAAAAATATATTAATTTAAAAGAAATAAACTATTTTTACTATAAAGTAAGATCTAAATTTTTGAGATTAGTGCAATTTTTTAATGCAGAGACTAATATATTCGCATAATCAAGAATTTCATTTTCACTTTTTAAATATTGAAAAAAAAGTAATTATTTAAATTAATAAAAGTATGTAGATTAATTCATTTTGAAACTAAAAAATAACACAATCAAAAAGAAATAAATTGCTCTTACCCTAAATCAAGTATCGAATTTTAGAGATTAATGCATTATTCAAATGCCTTACCTAAGTTAGATATACTTTTTACATCAATCTTAGTACCACTTTTTAAATATTGAAAGAAAAGATATTAAAAAATATCATAATCGAAAAGAAATAAGCTATTTTTACATAAATCTAAGAGCTAAACTTGAGAGTTTAATACAGTTTGTTAATGCTGAGCCTAAGCTTAAGGTACCTTGATCAAGATTATTTTAACTTTTTAAATTTTGAAGAAAATGTAAGTTAGTTAGAACAATTAAAAAGAAGTAAGCTGCTTTTACCTTAAATCAAGTTTAAATGTTTATAAATTAGTGCATTATTTTAAATCAGATACTAAATATGAGGCACCTGCACCAATTTTATTTGTACTTTTTAAATATCGAAGAAAATATTAGTTAGATAGAAGGAAAAATGGAAAAAAAAAATGAAATAAAAATAAACTAGTAAATACCTAAGCTTGAGCACCTTAATTACCTATTTCGTTTTGACTTTTTAAATATTGAAAATAGTATGAGTAAAATAAATGAAGAAAAAATATGAAATAAAAATAAACTTCTAAATAATTTAAGCAAAAGATAAAAATAAAAAATGACTTAAATTAATAAAAAACATAAATAGAATCAAAAAGAAAATATTTGTGCTTTAATTCTTTTATTTTACTATTTAAAATATCTCAATCCCAAAGAAATAATCTTGTTTTACTCTAAATTAAGTTTCAAATTTGAGACATTAGTTAATTTTACTAATTCAGAGCTTAAATATTAGACACCTTAATGGCCAATTTTATTATAACTATTTAATTATGAAAGAAAATATAAATAAGTTAGAAAGAAAAAGGACTATTTGAAAAAGGAATAGACTTATAAATAATTTAAACAAAAAATACAAAATTATTTAAATTAAAAAACATAATGAATTTTAATATTAAAAGATATTAAAATCCAAAAGAAATAAACTGTTTTTACCCTAGTTCAAATGTCAAATTTGAGATATTAGTACATTATGCTAAAGCATAACCTAATTATGAGGCTCCATCTGCATCAATTTCATTATGAATATTTAATTATGAAAGAAAATATAAATAAGTTAGAAAAAAAAAAGGAAAATTTGAAAAAGGAATAGCCTTTTAATAATTTAAACAAAAAGTACAAAATTATTTAAATTAAAAAACATTATGAATTTTAATATTAAAAGATATTAAAATCCAAAAGAAATAAACTGTTTTTACTCTAATTCAAGTGTCAAATTTGAGAGATTAGTACATTATGCTAAAGCAAGACCTAACTATGTGGTTCCCTCTGCACAAATTTTACTACTTTTTAAATATAAGACAAAATTATTTTAAAATTATTAAATAAAAAAAATCTAGTAAATAATTTAAGCAAAATTTTAATTTACCGAAGATTTATAATGAGATCAGTATGAGATTAAAATGAAGAAGTAAATAATATAAAAATAAATAATTACATCATTTAAATTTTCAAAATATTTATTCTATTAGATCATTTAATTTTTTTTTTTTGATATTTAATAAGTAAGAATTTTTTCTAAATTTAATTAATTATTAGCTAACTAATAACTTTTATTTTTTTGACAAAAGAAAAACCAATATTATTTTTGAATAAAGATTCATTATTTTCATTCAATTCTTATTGAATATTGCATTCATTCTTAATTAAAAAAAAGTCAACTTTATGCAAAATTTTTTTGGCAAGACCTAATCCATTGATAACAAAAATCAAGAAGTGGTTAAATTTTGATAGAGTGTTTTAGAATTACAAAAATAAAAAAAACTTCTAAGTATTTAATAACCCCATCAGAACATAAAAAAGAAAAAAAGTTTACTAAAGATAAACAAAATTAAATTAATTAAATCAAAAAGATAAAGAATTGTTAAAGAGGTTAACAACCCCAGCAGAAGTAGAAAATAAAGGGAGATGAGATAAATCTAAGGAGATGGGCTGAGTCTCAGCAGATAGTAGGTAATTCTACTCTCATACTTACAATACCTGTTCCATGTTAAGTCGTCTACAAAAGATTTACGTAGATGATAATTTGGAATTACGATTAGCAGTTAAGGTCAAGCTTTTTGCTCTTCCCTGCTCTACCTTTCGAACTTAATATTTATTTTTTTTCGTTTATCATCACACTTATACATAGCTTTCCAGCATGGATTCTAACTTAGAGGCTTTCAGTCATAATCCAACAGATGGTAGCTTCACCGCTGACTTAAAACATCGAAGGATCAAAAAGCAACGTCCATATGAACTCTTGGCTGCCCCAAGCCAGTTATCCTGTAGAAACTTTTCTGGCACCTCTCTAAATAATTTTAAAATAGATATTGCGCATCTAAATTGAGATATCTACTACCAATACATTTCATAAAAAATTAAGTTAATAATTCTGAAAACAATTTTTATAAAGAATAATTAATTAATTAATTAAATTATTTAATAATAATATTAAATAAATGGAGGAAGAAGAAGATAAGTAAATTGAAAAAAAGAAACTGTTGGAATAGAGCTTGTTTGGGCAGTGCAGATTTATAGGAGAGTTCTCCTAAATTCATTAATTAGGAGAAGGAACTTTTGGGAAAGTTTACAAAGCCTAAGATAAAAAGACTAATGAAATAGTAGCAGTCAAGCAAGTAAAGACGTAAAATTATAATGAATCAAGAAATGGTTTTAAAATTTTTTTCATACAATTAAAAGGTGAAAATTCATGATGAAAGAGAAGGTTTTCCTGTTACTTCTGTGAGAGAAATAAAACTACTTAGCGAATTGCAAAACCATCCTAATATTGTTTAGTTTAAGGAAGTAGTTGTTGGTTAAAATTAAAATAGCATATTCTTAATTTTTGAGTATTGCTAAATGGATATTGCAAATCTTATTTTCAGAATGGACCAAGAAAGAGAATACTTTTCTGAATCTGAAATAAAGTGCATTATTTTACAACTGTTGAATGGAGTTCAGCACATGCATAAATAATATTAGATGCACAGAGACATCAAATTATCAAATGTTCTTATCAATGATAAAGGAGTGGTTAAAATTGCTGATTTTGGCTTAGCTAGAGAATACAATTAACCTAACAAGCCTTATACACCGAAAGTTGTAACTTTATGGTACAGATCACCAGAGTTATTATTAGAAATGGAATAATACACTACTGCAATAGACATATGGTATAATTAATTATTCAAGTAAATTCAAAATAATTATATGAAATTTAATAGGTCTGTTGGTTGTGTATTAGCAGAATTATTAAATAAAGGATAACCTGTATTTCCAGGTGATACAGAAATGAAGTAGTTTTAACTCATTTGTGAATTAATTGGTTATCCAACAAGGTAAATATAATTAGAATATAAATATTTATTGATCATTTTATTTTTTTAATTAAGATATGAGTGGAATGAATATTATTCTTTAGTTAAGAAAGAAGTAAGGAAAGAGCTTGAAAAGTTTTCTCATTTTAAAACAAACAACATTTAAAAATAACTTAGGTGCTCAGAAAATTGCTTAAAGCTTCTTTAAAAAATGCTTGCATGGGATCCAAAAGTATTAAAAATTATTTTTTTCTCTTTTCTTGCTACTTAACTCATTCTTTGCAAAAATATAGAAAAGAATTTCAGCCGAAAAGGCAATGTCTCATCCCTATTTTAGCGAAAATCCTAAACCTACCCTTCCAGGATAAATAAAAATTTTGGAGAGATTAAACTATTATGCTAAAAAAAATTAAGAAGCTTAAGAGCGTAAAAAATGAAAATGGGAGGACTATTTAATAATATAAAATTATAGATAAATATTATGCTGATTTAATTAGATAAATATAATTTATGCTTTGTTTTATTCAAATTTTTAGTATTTCATAACGTTAACAAAATATAAATATAATTTAAAAAACTTCTTTCATTAAAGATTAGATGATTTATCAATAAATGAAATTTATTCAAACTAAAATAATTTTTTAATATTTTCATTTATAAATTTTAAATTAAATAAATTTGAACAACTTTTTTGTAAGTAAAAAAGATAGAATTTAAATTAATTTATAAAAATTTTATTTCAAGTATAAAATACAAAAAAAATTGATTTACTTTTTCGATGATTTTAGCTGATAAAAACTTTGATCCGAATCAAATAAATAAGATCTTAGATTTATTTATAAAATGAGAAATCTAAATTATGATATAGATTTTCAATTTTGTTTGAAGAAATAATATATTTATAATTTATTAAGGTAAGAATTTGTTTATAAAGTTATTATCAGAAGGAGAAGAAGACACTTTCTGATAACTACTTATTATTTATTTGCATATAAAAAGGCTTTTTAAATTAATTAATATCTTCTTGATGGTGATTTAGGATACTCTAAATAAAAAATAATTGATTTTACTTATAAATAACTTTTCTATCAAAAATTAATTGATAATACAATTATTGTTTGTAAATTTAAGATTTTTTGATTCTGTAGATATTCAAAATAAAAAGAATAATCAAAAATGCTTGGTGATATGTTTGATACTCCTGAGGATATCCTCGGAGGAGTCTCTACTGCATAGATTTTGAACGTCTAGCAAAGGAGACCTAAAAACTGTGCAAGTTTTATGGAGTTACCTCCACTTAGCAGAGAAGAAAATGGATTTGTAGGATTGAAAAATCAAGGAGCTACATGCTATTTAAATAGCTTAATTCAATCGTTATTCATGTCTCCTGAATTTAGAAATGCAATCTATTAGTTACCTTTATGTGTAAAATACATTTTAGAAAATAATTTCATAAATTTATTATTTTTATTCAATTAATTAGGATGAAGACATTAGCAAAAAAAGCGATTTTGTTGATTCTCAAAGCAAATAAAAATTATTGTTAGGATTTTAAAAACTATTTGGTTAAATGTAAAGCTTAGACATATCAAGCGTTAGGTAAAATATATAGCTATCAATTAAATATATAATTTAATATTATACCTTAAAAAGCACTGAAGAGTTGACATCTAGCTTCGGATGGGAAGTAAGTTAAAGCTTCTAGCAATAGGATATTTAGGAAGCAAATAGGTAGAAATAAAATTTGCGATATAGAAAAAATTTATAAAAACTTTGTAATAATAAATAATTAGAGTTATATTTGATGTCATAGAAAGAGCATTATTTGGAACAGCTGTTTAAATAGATCCAACATCTTTTTATAAGTAATTTTATTTACAGATTGAGGCATTTTTTATTTTTTAATTTATATTTTTATACTTATAACTAACAGAGGTACTATTGTTAATCATATAACATGTACTGAATGTTAAGTCCCAAGAGAAAGAGAAGAAAATTTTTTTGATTTAATGCTTTAAGTAGAAAATATATCTTGTGTAGAAGAAAGCTTCATGGCTTTTATAACTCCAGAACTACTAAATGAAAGCAACTAATTGTTTTGTGAAATCTGTAATAAGAAGGTAAAATTTAACATATTAAATGTATTTAGGGATAATGTTTTATTTGTTATTTTAAGTGTGATACTCTTAAGGGCCAAAAAATAAGAAAGTTTCCTGATATTTTAACTTTGAGTTTGAATAGATTTACATTCGATTATGAAAAGCTAGAAAGAGTTAAGTTAAATTAAAAATATGAATTCGGATTAGAGTTCAACATAGCTCCTTTTCTTGAAAATTCAGATATAGATGATAGCAGTGATGAATACAATTATGAGCTTTTCACTGTTCTTATTCATAGAGGAAGTGCTCATGGAGGTATTTTATAAATAGTATAAATAATATTTAATATTTTGAATACTTTAGGACACTATCACACATATATCAGAGATTTCTTAGGGGAGGGAAATTGGGAAGAAAAAATGAAGTAATATAGCTAAGAAAGAGAGAAAAGAGAGTAAGAATAGAAGGAAAAGCTAGAGCAATAGGAATAGGAGGAATAAGAGAAAAAATAGAAAGAATAATAAATTAAGCAGTAAAAGTAGGTTGAATAGTAAGAAATCCAAAAGAAAGATTAAGAAGAAGAATTATAAAATATTGATGAGTCTAATTTGACTGCTTAAGAAAAGAAAGATCTTAAAAAGAAGCAAAAATAACAAAAAAAGCAGTAAAATTAAAAAAATTAACCTAGCAAAAACGATAAAAAAAAGCAGAACGAAGAAAAGTAAAATGAAAAGAAAAAAAATTTTGTTGCAGAGGAGTATGAATTTGATGATTAAGATTTCCCTAGAATGTTTACAAATAGTGATCTTGCTAAGAATTGGTACAACTTTAATGATTCCTAAGTAAAATCAATCAATGTAAACAGACTGTAAAAATAGTATGGCGGCTCTGGAAGTGAGAATGCTTATATTTTGATTTACAGAAAAAAAACTCTTGCCAAAAATATTCCAAATCCAAGTCTCCCAACATACATTGAAAAGCTTATTTAAGAATAAAATTAGAAATTATAATAAGAAAGATAAGTTTATGAAGAAGCTTCAAGACACATAGAAGTTTATGTTGACTCTCATGCAGTTTTCTAAGTAAATAATATAATTAATCCTTATTTTTTTATCATTTATTTTAAAATCGAAGGATATCTCATATACTTATATCAATGGATATGATTTTGAAAAAAGCGCCTAACTTATGAGAATAAAAACAGATTGCACATTTAAGCAGTTACTCTAAAACATATCTGAAATTACTTAAATTAGCCTTGAAAACTTAGCCATTCTAGAACTTTATGAACATCCAAATAAGTATGTTTAAACTGTCAGGCTGATAGATGTTTCTAATTCAGTAATTATTTATATTGTTTTTATCATAAAATAATAAAATATGCTTTTTAGGATTAAACTCTAGAATAAGCTGAAGTTAGCCACTTTTCATGTTGGGTATACTACGATAAGTCTAAAAATTAAGAAATTATAGACAGACTCAAGCCTCACATAGGGTAAGATTAAATACCATTAAAGCTAAATATAGTATGTCCAGGGAAATCTTTTAGTATGCTTGCATTCAGCCAAGATAAATTGATTGATTTGAAAATATAGCTATAAGAATTGACTAATATACCCGAAAACGAACAATACCTTTAAAATGAAGATTTATTGCATATTAACGATTCATTAGAAAAAGAAGAAATGACCTTAAGCCAGCTTAAAATACAAAACGAATATGACATTATTATCAAGCAAATAGATCATGTATTGTTTTCTCTCTACATTTTTTATTTTTAAAATAAAGTTTTTATCAATAGAGTTAATTGTAAGGAAATGAATAAAATTCTGGTCAGTCAGCAAAAACTGCATAACTATCTGAGTATCAATAAGCATAACTTTAAGGACTTGTCTCAATCTTAGTAGAAAACTCTGATGAGCCTGGAGTTAAAAGATTCTGTATTATTTTCATAATTATGTTTTTTATTTTAAAAAAGCATAAACTGCAAAATACAAAAAAATAAATTAAAATTTTAATATTTAGGAAATAGAAAATCTTATTTTTTTTACTTTTTTATTAAACAGTTATTGATTACAGATAATTGGACTTATAAAAGCTTCTTGCTTTCATTAAAGAAAAGTATTCTATTGAGTAATCTTCTTTGAGAAGACTTAGAAACTTAGAAAATAAACAGATTTATTTCAAAGATGAATATTCTAAATCACTTGAAGAACTTGGTTTCTAAGAAGGAGGTACCAGACTTCTTTTAGAAAGAGGAGATATACCTGTTTCTGGAAACATTCCTATTAAAATAAAGAATTCATCAAAACATAAATCTGCTGATACTGATAATATCATAGAAGTTCTTATTTAAGATGACTAATCTCTTCACTAACTGTATTTTTAAATTATTCAAATATATACCAAATTTAAATTAATTTTTATAATAGCAAATGCTAAGCTTGCAAAACCCTAAAATTGGATCCAGAATAGCACAAGCTTTACAAGACAGATTGGATGGAAGAACCTATTTAATTAATAACAAATGAAAATTAACTAATCAGAAATATGAATTTTAAATAACAAGAAGTCCTCGTTTTAAGAGATAATGAGAGCGTATTTATTTCTTCATCTTTCTTTATTAAATTTTAATCATATTAAAGCCAATAGATAAAGAATTTGAAAAATTCAGCATTTATCATACCGTTAATGGTAGCTCAGAAGACTCAAAGTATGTTGGAGACCTTAAAATTAAAAAAGATGAACTTATTTTAGATCTCAAAAATACTATCCTTGCCATGCCATATTTTTTGAATTTAAATAAAGAATCAGGAGAAAATGTATATTAAATTCAAAGAAAAGAATAATTTTTTATTATTTTAATTATTGAAATTGTAGAATGCTGCCTGCTTAAGAGTAAGAGATATGAGAAAAGATGGTCTTTTTGGATAAATATATAGAAAGAATGATAAAAAAATATCTGGATATAACTATTCCACTAACAATATTGCTGTTCAAGTAATTTTACAAATTCTAATTTAGCTTGAGCTATTAAGCTTATTATTAAAAATAGTAACTTTCAAAGCCAGATAATTTGGAAGAAGATGATATTTCATTGATTTTGAGAAAAAGAAATTGTAAAACAAAGACATATGAAGGCAATACAGAATTAATATACAAAAGTTCAAAAAAGCCAACAGTTGATGAACTTAAGCAATAAATAGGAACAAGTCTTGGATTAGCAGATATTAATTAATTTGAAATAGTTAAATATTTCCCTTACGAGTTTTGCTGGAAAGTAATCTCAAACAGGGAATATGAAAACCTCAAAGAAAATAAAAAGAAATAAGATTAAAAATCAAATAAAAAAAGCAAAGATGGTAAAAAATAAGAATAAACCGAATAGAAAAAGGATGATAAATAGTCAGATGTAGAGTAAAACTTGAAAAAGGCTCCTTATCTATTAAAAGATGGAGGTAAAAAAAATAATTTAATACTTTTGTTAATTTTATTTAATTAAAACAGACATTATTGGATATGTTTTACTTGAAGAAAAAGAAGAAAACGATGACTTCTAAACAGAAAACGATTAAAAAGTAATTTAGCAAATTTTTATTAATTCATATCTTAATATAAATCATGTTTTATTAGATGAAATTATGGTTTGAAGAAGAAAAAAGATAAAAGAGATAAATTTCTACAAGCAAGAGTAAATAGGAATAGAATGGTTTTACAATTAATTTAGATTTTTGAATTAAAACAAACAAGATATAAATTTAATTATTTTTTCGAATTTATTTTTGGAAATATAATTTATGTATTGATTGATATAAGATGAAAATTGAAACAAAATATATTTATTTGTTAATTTTAATGTGTATGAATGTAAATTAATTTAGTAAAAATTGATGATCCTTTGATTGTAAAACGAAATTTAAAAAAAAATAATTTTACAACTTTTTGATTTAGAATAATTTTCAATTCCTTTATTTTTAAAGAATAATAAGAAAAATATAATTTAATGTGTTACTTTCTAGCAATTAATTAATATTGTTTTTAATGAATTCAAATATTTTTAATTTTAATATTTTTATCGTCTAATGTATATCAAGCATCTCCTTTGTTTAGTATGCTCTAAAAAAATAATACTAATTTGTATTATTTTCTATGATTAAATAACATAAAATTTTTATTATTATTTTTTTTTGTGATATTTCTTAATGATTTTTATTACTTTTATGAAAAATTGAAAAATTCAAATTTGGATGATTTTTGATTTATTTTTTAAATAATTCTTAAAATGAAATAAATATTGAATAATTTAATTTATTTAAAGTTAAATTATAATAGTAAGGTTTTTGTTAATTTAATTTAAAAAATTTTTTCTGGTATCAGCTCAATTTTTCAATAAAAATTTTTGTTTGTTTGTCAGTATTTTTGTATTATTATAAAGCTATTATAATAAACTTAAAAGTATTAAAATCTTTTTTGAATCAGAAAGTTTTCTTAGGAATTTAACTAAGATCGATATAAGTTATATAAGATTTTTATTTATAATTTTAGAATATAAATACACAAGATATTAATTTTATTTAATTAATTAGTTTAATTTTACATAAAAATATGTCTTAAAACTTTTAAATTTTTTACTGGTTTTCAGACAAGCAACTCTTTTTTTATGGAATCTACTTCAGCTGATTATTCTATCTAATTGAATTGATATTAACTATTATTAGGCCCATACTTATTGTTCGTAGTCATCTGATTTGAGTAATTTAAGGGTTATTACTAAGCATAATTTCTTGATGGTTAAGCAGGAATTCTTTACTCAGATACAGAATATTATTTTTAATCTGAACTATGTTAGGACTAAGGTATTTAATGGTAATAACTCTCAGAATGAGAATGCTAGTTTTGAATTTCTCTTTATTAATAAAATTATTGTCTTTGCTTCTAGAATTATGTAAGTGAAGAATTTTGTTGGTTTTATATTTCTGGAGATTCTTATTTGGATTTATGATTAATCATATGGTCATCTTCTTCTCTGTAGTCATGATTTTAATATTCATCTTAGCTTTAGCTGCGACTCTTGGAAGGGACGCTTTTCTATTTATAAAAATAAAAATTAATTTCAAATTATAAAAAAAATGAATTATAGTTTACATTAATTTAAACCCAATTAGGTTAATAAAAAGCATTGTTAGATGTTGGAACACCTAGAGTTTAATAAACTACTTTATTTCTATTGTCGTCATTATTTTCGGAAAGATTGTTTGATGATTTTATATGATTGAAGTTATTTTAATTTTTAAGTCCATTTTATACTCTATTACTGAGATCATATATTTCTTTGTGTATATTTTATAAGTTCTAATCTCTCAATTAAATGTTTTTGATTGTATCGAATTCTCTTGGATATATTTAAGTATAATGCGATCTATCACTTAATGACCCATTATTGGCTTATTGCTGTAAATGCTAAACAAATATACGATTCATTTTCTCGTCTTGATTTTTATCACCCTGAGTATTCTTAATGTCATATTTAAGATGATATGGTTTTTTTGGACTCTCTTAATTTTAGTTATTAGGTAAAGTTGGCATTTCGATAGTTGATTTGTAAATTTTTTCATTATTTGATTTATAAAGAGCAATAGATTTTTACATGTCTTTTATTCCAGTTTCTAGTTACTTTGTTTGATTAGTGAGTTTTTACGTTATTTATTAGTTTTTAGTCTGTGTCCTTATTTCAGAATCAGGCTTTCTGTCCCAGAAAGTACGAGCTCCTGCATTATTTGTTTTATCTACAATAGTTTTTTCTTGAACCCACTTTTAATTGTTGGAGTAGGTCTTGTGATCTTTGTTGAGGTAAAATTACAAATTATTTGGACTGTAATGAGATTCAATATTTTGATATTTCTTGGGAGTTTTGAATCTTTCATGATCATGGTTAGCATCACACTAATGCATTTTTGAAATATGATAATTTTCTAGTAAAGACTAATCGTTTAAGAGGATATTGCTGTTATTGCTTAAAAAGCTATTTTCATGATTTTAATTGTTTGCATTTGGATAATTGATTGCAGACATATTATTAAAGAGATTCTATTCCTAAAGCTATTATTAGTTCATTATCATGTGGAATTAATCCTAAACAACGTTTTGTGATGAAGAGGCATTTAGAGGTTTGTAGATTTATTTTTAGCTTGCAACTTTGTTGAGATGCTATTATAAGTAATTGTTATTATTATTGCTTGCACCACTGTTTTTCAAAGATGTTATATTGTTTTGCTTGTTTATTTGAATTATTTTAGAACCTTTTCTGTTTAAAGCGTTATTACTTGTATTAAGTTATGAAGCATTATTTTATTGCCCAGCTTTAACTTTGCTTAATTTAACGTTGCGGTAGACTTGAATATCGTTACCCTTTTTCTAGAGACGCTCTTTGCCAATGTAAACATTAACATTGTTCTTTGAAAGGTAAGAGTCATTTACCTATGAGGTATTTTGTGGAACTTAAAGTTAGTAATCTTCTTCATTTTCATAATGTTAGGTCTAGTAATTTTGTTAGTAAGGCAATAAATGAGTTCCGTCCATGTTAGTAATATAAGATTCCTTCATAGGTTGATTAGTATTCATAGAATTCTTCATAGTTTAGATTTCTGAGTGTTATAGTGAGGCTCTTCTTTGTTTGTTTGCAAGCGCAACTTCAATTTCTTTTCTGATATTTCTTGTTGTCGCTGGTTATACGTTTACCTGATAAGTGCTAGTTTATTATTGCAGCTATGAAAAGTTTTGTTAATTAATTTAATTTGCGCCAGAGGCAAGCAATTATTAATTATTAGGTGTTAAACTTCTTGGATTAGCTGGAATAACATTTATTTAGTAATTTTGATTTTCTTATTAATATTAATTAATGCTTTTATTTTCAAGTTAGTTTTGATTAAATTAAGGATTCGAAAGTTAAACTGAGCTTTAGCTGTGAGGCATCATCCCTTAATTATTTTAGTTATTGTAAGAGCTGAAATTTTAACCAAATTAATTTTTTATTGAGTTAGTTTAGAATTTACCTGTTTCTTCAATTATTTAATTATTTTGATTATTCTCATTTGAGTTAAACCATTGTTTTCTTTATGATTTATATTCGCTATCAGTAGCAAGATTTTATTATTCTTGTTGAAAAGGCTGTTGTTGTTGCTGATGGAAGTTTTATTCCTATTAAAATTAGTTATTAGCTGACTAAAATCTCATTTATTAGTTAGTATTAGCAGAAGATGGTCTTATTTGTTCTGACTAAAATGCATTTGCATTATTTTGCGTGGAGTAAACTTGGTTTTAATATCTGTTATCTACATCAGGTGAAGTGTTATAACTCACTGGATTACTGAATTGTGGAAGATTTTAATCTTAGAAATTATTGTTTCTGTTGTAATCAAACTGAGGCTATTGTAACTAGCTGAAATGGGGGAGTCCTTGATTAATAGATTACTGCATGTTTTAGTTTAAATTTTCTGTTGTAGAGTTAGGCATTATATTTCCTTGACTTTGAGTATAGAAATTATTTTTGCTTTGGTTAGAAGAAGTTTGCTAAATAACAACTTGAGCCGATCCATTTGAGGCTAAATTATTCAGAGAAGCATTTTTATTTTATAAGTTAGATTCTTGGGAATTAAGTTTGATAGTGCTTGCCATTGGGTTATTAATTGAATTAGAGCTTAGTTAAAATGCATATTCTTTTTAGCGTAGTTAATCTTGCAATTATGATGAAGAATTATTTTATAATTAAGATTATAGCTATTGTTATTACTACGATTACTATCTAACTGAGGACTAATTACCATCTTGTAGTTATTACTAAAAATTTTAAGCAGAGTTTTAATTAGATTATTATCTTTACTAAATATTTTTTTAAGATTATTAAATGCCAAATTATTTATCTTTTTATGCGCTAGATTTAAAGGAGTTTTAATACTCAGAGTCGGTATTTTAGATAATTTTATTTACATTATTCATACTATTATTATTGTTGCTGAGAATTTTATTTGATAGTTGACTTTATTATGAGTTAATTCTCTAATTACTTTCTTTTTAGATAGGTTCTACTTCTGCTAACATTTCTTTTAACTATAAATTTGGATGAGAATTTTGCTTTTTATGCTCTCCATATTATGTTTGGCTCAAGGAACTGATATCCTGCTTGAGTATATTCTCTAAAGATTGTTCTCTGTTTCTTATTTAATCTTTTTCCCTAACAATACCTGCATAGTCTATCTAGTTCTAATTAAAAAATTCATCCTTTTTGATCTTATCCATAATGTTAATAATTTAAACTGATCTTTCATACAGTTTTTATTTTTCATTGTATTTATCTTAGTTATTTTCTCCTTCCTTTGCCATTTTCTATAACTCGTTTTATGATTCATTTCTTAGAAGAATAAATGTCTCGTAATTGTTTAAATTTAAAAGCATATTAGCTTATGAATTGAGTTGAGATTCAACCTATTAATTTTTAATTATATAAATAATTAATTTAAAAAATATTTTAAATCTATTTACATCAAAAAAGTTGACTGCATTTGCATAATTCTGAACAAACTGAACGGCCTTTTTAACTTAGTGCAGCTTTTTTTGAGTAAACTCTTTTTCTCTTGTTTGCATAATTTCCTATTTATCCATTATAAAATAAAGTTAGATATTTCAGATTATTTTTCTTAGTGAATTTGAATTTGCTTTTAATTTTTTTTCATACTTTTAAATTTAAAATTGAAATAACTATTCGTTTTTCTGATTTATCATTTAATCTTTAAAAAACATATATTAGTTTTTTTTGGATTTATTTATTACCTTCTTTCTTATATTTGACAACATGATCTAAACCTCTTCTTTTGGTGGAAATAGTTTATTAGGGCTAACACTTCTCTTTTAGTCTACTCTCATAGATATATCTAATCTTGAATTATTCTGATTGATTATAGCACTTTTATATTATTTATTTATATTTGCTCTATCCGCAACAGATAGAACATAGCTTCTATTTGCATCTACTCCTTATTGCTAAAGAGGTTGACCAATCATTTAGTCTTACAATCTAATATTATCATTTGTTGCTCCATATTTTGACTAACCCATCCTTGGTGGAGGAGTGACTGCTGATCTATTTAATTGGCTCTAGTTAAGCATATTAGAGCTATTCATTTAGCTCCTTTTCATTTATTAAATAGGATCATAGGAAGGAGTTATTTTAACTCCATAAACAGAGTTATTGCTTGATGGAGCCTTCAAATATGGGTCTGCGCTTTTACTTCTTTAAGCATCTTAAATTTAATTGACTATCAAAGCTTGCTACTAAATTTCTTTTATCTTCTTTTATTTTTCTTACTTATTTCCCATTTCTATTAATTCTTTCAATCAATCTCTAATTAGAATTAATTTACTGTATTTTAATTAAATTTTTCAAAACAAGATATTTTCAAATTTATAAGAATTAAAAAAATTCATAATTCAGATTAAAGTTTTTTTTGCTATTTTTGTGTAATAGTATTCATTTTCTTTTTTTGTTATTTTAATAAATCAATTCAAGAATTTTAAATAAAAAAATTAATTAATTTTTCTATCTACAATATTTTCTATCTCTCTTTAATTTTTTTTTTATAACAATCATTGCCCATCTATTTCAATTTAAAAAATAGAAAATAGATAATTTTTACATTTGCTCTACTCTTTCGTTCCAAAATTTATTCTAATCTACATAATAAAGCAGGTTTTATTGTATTAAGTTTATTTTTATTATCTAATTTATTAAAAGTTAAATTCTAATTAATTATTCTATTTAAATCATAAAATAAGCAAAAATGTTCAATAAATACATTTTTTAATTTAAATTGATTAAATGAAAATCTTTTATTTGATAAACTGCATAGATTTAAAATTAAATTAATTCTAATTACTTTTTAAATTCATAAGATTAATATTTTTAAATAATAAATCTTATGAAATATATGATTAAAAAAATGCATTTTCTAAATTTTTCTGAAAATATTTGTTATTCATCTAATAAATATAATAAAAAGAAGGAAATTAATTTATAATTTATGCCAAAACATTAAATAAAATTAAACCAATAATATTAAAAAAATAATAAGCAAATAAATTTAAGTAACATATTATTCAATTTTATTATGAGTTTTAATAAAAAATTAATGTTTTCATAAGAAGTTAAATTTCATAATGTAAATACATATTTATTATTTGTAAGCTTTAAAAATAATAAAATAATAATTAACATGAATATTTATTGCAACTCAAATAAAAGCATTTAAGAATTTTTTTATACTATATTAAATATTTAGTAAATTTACTGAAATTAAATAAATTCATTAATAATAATCCTTAAAAAATTAATATTTGAAAATTATAAAAAAACTTGTTGATAGGCAAAAGAGGTTTTGAAACTAAAGATTATTCGTTAAACAAAAAGCTTTTTATTTAAAAAAATCAATAAATATTTATAATTTTATTGTAATTTTGATCAATAATTTTAATTTATAAAATTATTTTATTTGTAAATAATTAGATTAGTTTGGAATTATTGAATTTGGATTTTTGCAAATTTTCTTTATTTATTTTATTTAGAAGCATCTAAGTAGTTTATAGATTGAAAATTGTTTAGGAACAGTTATTAGAATATCTTTTGTGAAAAAGAAAAAAAAATATATGCCTGACTGTATTATGAATCTTTATTGGAAGAAAATTTTTGATTAAAGTAAAGAATATATTTATAAAACAAACAACCTATATATTGTTAATATAAGTGATTAAAAGGAATATTTTGAAAAATAGAAATGTACAATTAATATTAAAACTAAAATACATATCCTAATTAAAATAGTTAGAATTTCAATAATTAGCAATATTAATACGGAGGATTGAATAATAATATGAATTAGATGTAGGTTTAACCTTCATTTCTTAATGAAGATTTCTTCGGATTAACTGATCCAGATTATGGAGCTTAAGATCTAATTAATGAAATATTATTTAATGCTTATAATGCGTGTGTTGTATTTAAAGAAAGAAAAGAGTAAATCTAAAGCTTGATAAAATCACTGTATGAAAAATATGAACTATAGAAGAGAAACTAAAATAATTATAATGAAAAGCTATCTAAAGAATTGCAAGTAATTATTAATGAAGTTGAATAAGATACTATCAAAATTATCATTGAAAAAAGAATTTTTAACACAAAAGTTGTTGAAAAATTTTAGGATCTAGCTGATAGCTTCTAATAAACCAATTTAATCCAAATAGATAAAATAAAAAATAAATACGAGGCTTTAGGATTACTCAATATCGATCCTGAAGAATATGTTGAATGGATAAACATCATCAAAGATTCACAATAAAAACTCAACATTATTACAGGATATTCCAACATAATTTAAAATACTTACAGTAATATCTTGGAGTATGAGTAGAAAATCAACCCAAACAATATTATCCAGAAGCTAGATTAGTTTGAAGATGAAACAATTAAGTTTATATAAAATTATTCAGATTGATTTTTGTTTAAAGCTATGTATTTAGCTAGCCTGTAAATTTGCAATTAATTAATTAGTTAGTTCGTTAGTCAATTTTTAAATAAATTAGTTAAAAATATGAATTAAAAATGTCAGATTTTTCTACTTTCTGTTTTCAAGTCAAATAAAATTTAATTTAAAAATTTTTGCATTTTAAAGAAAATAATTTTAAATGAAGATTTTTTTTGATGAAAAAAGTTCTTGATCGTTTTTATTAAATTTTACTCTGTTTGAAATAATTAACTAATCTTTATTTAGACATATATAATTTTAATATATGATTTAAGAGACAAACATATATAATCATTCTTATTTATATTATAAGGAATTGAAATAAACTTATCATTACTTTTATTACTTAAAATAAGTTGTGAGTGTTGAAGCAAGCAAATTTTAAATTCTTTCAAAATTTGCTTTCATCTTTAAAACTATATTAAAAGTTCATTTTCTTTGTTTTAATTGGTATCGATATAGAGACTGACTCAGTTTATGATGATTTCTTAATCTGTTAACTTTGATTTTTAATCAAAATTCATTGAATAATTTCAAAATTTAATTGGAAACGTTATACATTAGAGTGTAGATAATAATTATATATTTATATTTGTTTAAATAATCATTTTATTTTTAAAATTATTTTTTTTCTGTTTTAATTTTAATGTGTTTAAAAAATTATTTAAATTAATCATTTAAATATCCAAAATGTTTTTTTCTTTTATGATTGTTGAACACCGACTTCGTAATTATCTGCAAATACAGAGTTTCCTCCTACACTGCCTCCTGTACGGCGTTATTTTAAGATATTTTTGAGTTTTGTATATTTCTGTTGGAAGTAGTCTTTGTCTTGACTTAATTTTAGCATCTGCTCCCTATTTTCATTTGCTATTTTTTCTAATACACGGACTTCCTCTTTATAGAAATGTAATTCCTCTGTAAGCTACAGTTTTTAAGTAACAAACTAAGTTTCTACCCTGTGGCAGTGAGCTTTAAAGGAATTTAATTCATTGATCAAGTCTGCTTCTTTGTTTGTAAGCACTTTTTCTTTGCGAACTTCTTGCAGCTGTTTAAGAGTTTGCTTTGCTTCATTCTATAGCTTTTCAATTGTAACTTCTAGTCCATTTATAGAGCACTCAAGCTTTTAGTTTCTAAGTTTTAAATCTATATTCTCATTTACTAAATCTTAAATGTTAATGTTTTCCATGTTATAGCCTCTTGCTATTTAGTCGTATGTCAGAATGTCTCTTTAAGGAGAAGAATTAGTTTGATTTTGTTAGGGGAACATAAATTATTTTTTGAATTAGTTTCTAGTGCTATTTCTTTAAGGCTACAAAGGATTTACTTAAGCTTCAGTTATGTTAAATGACTCCTTCTTCCTGCGGTTTTAATTGCTAGAAGAAGATTAAATTGATAATTTTTAATCGGGAAGTTCTCCAATTGAATTTAACGATTCTTAATTGTTAGGTGAAATGTCTTAATCTAGGTTTTCTTAGCTTTTTTCTTAAAATCCATTCTAATCTAATAAATTATTTTTTTCAAGTTTATCTGTTTTTTCTTCCTCAATACTAAAGTCTTCATCCTCGAATTCGAATCCTAATTGAGTTTATTTTGGATTGGAGATTCTTGGAGCACTGGCATTAGATTTTCTTGAGGAGGATTCTTTACTGTTAACATCTTATTAAGAAGTTTCTTAATTAAATGATTAAACTTAATTAGAAGAATGTAAATTCTCTGTTTTATCTGCGTTTTAAGAATCTTTTCTTATTTGCTGAGGTGTAACTTATCTAATAATTTCTTGAGAAGGATTAGATTTCAAAGCACCATTGTTTGAATGAGTTGAGTATTTTCTCATGCGGTCTCCTTAATTTCTAAGCTCTTATTCTAAAACAGTCTTTTCTTTTTCGAATCTGTCAGTTATCTCTTTAATTTTATAATGTATGTCACGTTAATTATCATCAATTTTTTCTTATAGTTAATCATTCTATTCTTCTAAATTTCTTATTGCCTATTTGCTGTTCTCCAAATTTTCTTTTAATCTTTTATTCTCAGAATCTAAATTTATCTAAACTTTCATTAGTTCGTCTCTTTTTTATTAAAGCTTTTCTAAGGAGATTGACTTCTCAGTTATATCTCTTTCAGTTTATTTGCGATAGTCGTCAAATTCCTTAGTAATTTACTTAACTTAGCGGCTTACTTCTTCAAACTATTCAGCTTGCTTAGTCAAATTGCGAATCTTAAGTTCATACTGCTCTCTCTCTTTTCTGAATTCTTCACGTGTATTTTATAGCAGTTTTTAAGAATCACTCAAATATTTTTCCTAGTTTCTTAGCTTTTCTTCAACTATCTGCAATTATTGCATCAAATCAGCTTCAACACTCTTAGCACTATCAATGTGTTATTGCATATTTTCAAGTACTCTCTCAGTGATTTATTGCTCTAAATTCAGCAATTATTCTTCATGATGAAGTTAATCCTATTCAAGACGCTATGCTAACTCCATGCACCTTTCTTCTAAAAATTATATTCTTTGCTCATATTCTCTGCGAATAGATTCAATTTCTTCTTAGTGAATCTCATTGTTGCTATTCATTATATTCTAATCCATATTTTACATATTGTATGTAAGACCATCTAGTTACTCTTAAAGCTCTATAATAATTTTCTCTTTTTCTACTATGGTGTCAATAGCTCCTCTCTTTATCTGCTCAACCTCAGTTTACAATTCATCATTACGCTTTTGCAACTCCATGCATGTACTGACTATTTTATCCTTAAATAAAATAATTAATTAATTAAATTTTAAGCCTTACATACAAAAGAAAGTAGCTAAGAAGTTTAATTTTATCACAAAAAAAAGTATGTTAAATAAATTATTTTTCTTACCACATCTATGTCTTCATTTTAATTTTTTTAAGGCGAAGTGGACTAAAGTCTTTCAACTTCACTCTTTAAATATTCATTTTCTTGTTCCATATCAGTTAACTAACGAAGCATTTCATGCGCTATTTACTGCTTTTCAAATAATTCATCTTCTACTATTGTTAATCTTTTTTGTAATTCATCTGCCTCTTTATTTTCCTTAATGCCAGCTAATTTTTTCTGTAAGATATCTTATAACTCTTCTACTCTCTATTTCTCATTAGCCAGCTAGGCATTCATCTTTATAATTAAATAGTATAAAATAAATTTTAAAATGCTGTATGCCAACTTTGGCAAAATTAATAGCCTGTATTTTCATGAAGTTGAAAAACTAGCTAAATAACATTACCTCTATTTCCTTCTTCTTGAAATCAAGATCCATATATCTTATCTTTTTGCTAAGCTCTTCTATTTCTGCTTGTTTTTGCTAAATCTTCTAGGAAAGCTATTTGAATTAAAAAGAAAAAAAATGAGCACTTGTGAATCTTATTCGACCGAATTAATTCATAAATCTATGAAAGGAGAAAATCAAAATAAGTAAATGATTTTAAACCATTTTGCTTCATTTTAATATTTTGATCATTCAAAAAAAATAAATTAAATGCCTGCCTACATCAAAATCTTAGTCATCCTCCTCTATCTCACTATCTTGATCCTATATTTTTTTATCTTTTAATTTGTTCATTTTATTTAAACACGCTTTTTAATTACAGAAGTTTATGTTTCTTGTTAAATTCTGCCAAATAAAGTAAATCAATAAATAAATAATATTTTTTGATAAATGGGTACTAAAAATTTATTCTTCTAGTTTTTTGCGAAGAAAAT
Source organism: Tetrahymena malaccensis 436 (assembly GCA_000231845.2). Classification (NCBI taxonomy): domain Eukaryota; phylum Ciliophora; class Oligohymenophorea; order Hymenostomatida; family Tetrahymenidae; genus Tetrahymena; species Tetrahymena malaccensis. The sequence goes on along the minus strand of JH720153.1, from coordinate 89,052 downwards.
TTCACAATAAATTACATTTGTTTTAATTTTCACACATTCACCTCTTAAAATACGTACTTATTCATTTTTACTTTATTAAGAATAATTAATTAAGCAATTATTAAAACAAAATTTTGATAATCCTTCAACATTCATATCAAAATATGATTAATTACATAATTTTTTTTTAAATAATAAATCATTTTTTAAGTAATAGAATATTTGATTAGTAAGTCAATATTTATTTAATACTCCCCATTAAAAAATAACTCATAGAAAATTTACTATTTCTTTAATTAAAAACGAATTTAATATGGTTGCATTAATTTTAGTTTTCTTTTCCACTTATCTACTGAGTAATTATTGTAGGGGTGATAAATAAAATAAATCATAAAATTATATTGTAGGCAATCAAGATTGCCCACTAACTAAATTACAATATCATTTAATAAACTAAATTAAGAAAGAAAAAAGAAGGAAAAAACCAAAAACATTAAATAATTTAATATTTTATTTTAAATATTTTTTTATATAAAATAATTTTTTTTGAAAATTAAAATTCTAAGTGTCTGAATATGTTAAAATGAAAACAAAGTCTACCTTAACTTATTTGCTTATTTTGCTATTCTAAAAAATTAAAATAATTAAAATTAATTTTAATTTACACCTAGTATTATTTGTTCCTTTAAAGTAAAATTTCTTTAAATTTAGAATTAAAATTTTAGAATTCTTTTAATGCCATGGTTTTAAAAAAAATATTTAAATATAAATGTTTGATATTAAAAAACTATTTTTATTAATTATAAAATATTATTTGGGATAGTTTTAGTTATTTTTTAATTAAGTAGTTTTAGGTCTATCATAGAATGAATATTAAAATATATTTTAATAAATTCTAAAATGCTTCAACAAAATTTGTTCTTAAGGGAAATCAGTATTAAAGCGTTGATAAATCTAAGCTGACTGATTTCTTAAAGGAACTGTGATATTTATATTTAAAATTTTATTTCTTAAAAATACAAATTAAAGTTATGGATGATATTTTTTATTTATTTACTTTAATTAATTAATAAATTTTGAAAGCATGCTTGGCTTTTTAATTTTTAATCATTTATTAAATTAAAATTGTTAACCTATTAATTTTTATATTTTCTTATTTTTAATATTAACCAAATAATAAACAATTTTAAAGCCACAATAAATAATTTATATAAATTTTTCTTAAGATTATTGATTTAATTAAAATTATTTTCTTTCTTTGTCTGCTCTGTTTAAAATAACTAATAATATATTTAAAAGTAAATTGATAATTTTATTATGATAGAATCAAATGTATAGTATTAACTATTTATGAATCTAATTATTATTAACATATTTATTTTAAATAGTTTATATTATTTATTCAAAAATACAAAATCATAATCCTTTTCTACAAATTATTATTAATATTTTATAAAATTGTAATATAAAGTCAAAATTTATTAGCTTTTTAAAAATTTAAGTTTTAAGACTTATTAAAATTTATTTAGAACATTAACTTATATTACTCCTTAATGAATATTTTTTAGCAATTATAAAAATAATAAAAATATTTTTTTAAAATTAATTCATAAGGTTAATTAATTAAGAGTTATATTTAATTATCTAAAATATGTGAAAAAAAGCTAATTAATCATTTATATAATTAGAAAAAATTAAAAGCCTATTAGGGTTTGATTCCTCATATTTACTTAATTAAATAAATAGATATTTTAATATGTTATAATTAGATAATTAATTTAGATTATATTTCTATTAGTTTTAATTGTAATTAAGATCAAATATTTAATCAATTTATATACAATTTCATTTTTAATTAGGTAACATTTAATTTTGAATAGTGTTTTTAAATTTTTTGTTTATTTTAAAGAAAGCTTATGATAATTGTTTTAAAGGATTTATTAAAAGGTCTTTTTCAATTATATAGTCTAAATAATGTTAAGATGAAGCATAATCTAACAGCTTATAATTAATGATAGCCTATTTATTATTTACTAGCACCTTATCTTCAAATAAAAAATCGCTATGAGTATACTTTTCATCATCGAGCTTTAGATATTTTTTTAAAGCTTTTATCTAAAGATGATAGAGAATATTATATTTAGAAGATTCTATAAATCTTCTTTATATCTATTATATTCTAGTTTCAAATTCTTGCTTTAATAACCCAACTTATGCTTCAATTGAGTGTCCTATAAATTTTTATTACTTTTTTAATGAGAGGAAATCATAATCTATGCAGATTTAGCAAAACCTAAAAATGGACATTCCATAAATAAAATCTTTTTATATTCCATACTCAATCAATTACAAATGTGTAAACTTTTAAAGAAATGCTATTGATTCGTCGAAGATCCCATAAAATTTATTCGAATTAGCAATTGAAAACTGCAAATCGTGTTCTTGCATAAATATTTACGTCAATTCCTCTTTGTTTAATTAATCTTCCAAAGGCTCAATAGAGTAATAAACGAAGAAAAATTAATCTAATGTCATAAAATTGATATCATAGATATCTGCAATAAAATATAAATCAAAATAGTTTTAGCAAAAGTTTTGTTTGACTTCCTACACATAAATTTTCATCATAAAGTCAATAGCTTCATCAGCATTTATCATGACTTTATTAATCTAAATAGTTTTGTTCTTCATCTATTGAATCTATCTATCATAAATTTAATACTATTTTAAAGGTATAACTTAAGCAAAGCATGACATAAAAAATTCATAAACTTTTGACCATCCTATGAAATTTTTTTCGCCTACATTTTAAAAAACACCAGCTCCATTCTAATTTGAATCATCTATCTTCTATATTAACTCCAACAAAAATTTATAATCAATATAATCAATCTCTCCTACTAATAATTTGAAAAACATGTTTACTCTTGTGTGTTAATTTTTTAGTTAATAGCAACAATAAACTATTTCTTTGAACTTTTTCTCAGTAGCTTGGCTGTAACCTAAATAATTTAATATTTTTAATGTTAAAGTTGTTATAAAGAAATTTTTATTATAAAATAGTTAAAATAAGTTTAAAAATTATTTAGTTAACTAGTTTTATAATAAATCTACAAGTCAATATTTTATTAAATAAAGATTGAAGTGGATAAAGTTAAGATTAATTAATTGATTAAATATTAAATTATTTAAAATATTAAAAATTCATTTTCTTCAAAAAAATGTAAAATTATTTTTAGGAATTAAAATAAGTTTAATTAATTACCATAGTTGTTGATGAAGTAATCAAATGAAAAGGCGTGGAAATAAGGGAAAGTATTATTGGTATTTTTTTTGAGATACTTCATTAACTCAACCATAATATTTCCAAATACTTTAAGAATGTTATTAAGTTTTTATTCCTTTAGGTCTAAGACTTGAGATTACTTTTTATTTATTTTTTAAATAACTTTTTCTATTATTTTAGTTGATTATCTTGTTATTTTATTAGAATTTATTGATACTCTAAGTCTTTTAAAAATGTTTTCTACAGGAGTTATCAATTTTAACTCTCTCAGGAGTTACTAAGTAGATATTTTTTCATTAGTTTAAATTTATTGATTCTTTGGAGAGCTTTTTGTTAATTAATTATCAACTTCTTCTTTATTAGTTTCAGATACTTTTTTAGGAGTTTATTCCTATGAAAATGAAGAAGTTTTATTCCTTAAATCTAAGGTTAATGAGACTCTAGCATTATCTATAATTTAAGAGAGTACACTAGACCTCCTTTTTAACTAATAATAATAATTATTAATTACTTTATTTTCTATAAATATAATTACATAGAATTCTTCTTCCTCTTTTATCCTTGAAATATTTTTAGAGACACTTAACTGATCAAAGTAAGATTCATTGTTTTTCTTTATTTAAAAAAAATAATTAAGATGCTTACTTTAACTTAATAATGCTTACATCATCTGTGGTTTTCTTTTCCATTTTTATTGGACTTAGCGAAACAGATTCTTTTTTGTTACTTAAAGTCGGATTCACATTTAAAGTATTACTTTCAGTCTTTTATTCTTCTTAATTAGTTATGAATTAAAAGAATTACTAGTCTTTCTTATTTTAATTTTAAATTTATAAATTCTTTTAACTTTTTAAATGTATTTCAGTCAAAATAATATGACTAGATTAATTTTTTATTTCAGAAGACTCACTACTTTGGTCACTTTGGCTATTTTCAGATGATTTATCACACTCGCTATCTGATTAATCTGATTCTGATATTTCATCTTTATTACTTGAATTAATAATTTTATTTTAAAAGCTGCTCAACTTTTAATTTGAACTATTTGTTTATTATTTTTCAATTTTATTTATTTGGATTAGCTTTTCATCTTTTTTTTCTAACAGACCATCATTATGAAAGCTGCTATTCTTTTAAATTTCTTATTTATTTTCAAAATTCTATGCTATTTGTTAATATTTGTGATAATTATCCATTTTTTCTTCCTATTCTTATCCTTTTTTGACATGTGCTTCTTTTAAAAACTGAAAACCAACTATTAAATTTTTAGAAGCCCGTTGTAGCTTGTAAAAAGAACTCTTATGATGCGATAAAGAATCTGATTAATTTGAAGATTAGTTTATAATTTTATCCATTTCCAAATTATTGAAAGATGTAACACTTACTTTTTTTGAGATAGATTTGAAAAAATCATCCTAATAAATAAGGAAAATAAATAAATAAAAGATTTTTAAATAAATTAAAAAAATTACATTTTATTCTATACTTGTATCATTCTATAAAAAATCCTAAATATTTTATTTAACATATTTCTAATACATGTGATATAATACAACTCTGTTGGCGTTTACTAGAATTTCCATTTAATTTTTTTGAACTCTTATCTGTAAATTTTTTGAAATATTTGTTTGAGTGTTGCTTGTAGCAAAAATGGATGTTATAAATTTGTAAATCATAGAAACATTTCCTTCTATATAATCAACTATTTGGTTAGAATCTTATTAGCTGTATTCTTATTTCAGCTGTATTTTAGATAATATTTATTAACAGCTCTCTTTAAATTTTAAAAAATCCAATTAAATAATATTTAAATCCTTTTATTTTTCTAGCTTGTTATAGCTCAAATAAAACTAGCTCTAAATGAACCCAAGAAAGTTATCATTAATTAATTGAATCTATTGCTACTGCTACAAACTTAAACTCTAATATTAAAATAATAAAATAAATTTCTTTTTATTTTACGTTAATTTATATTATTTACTTCATTATTTGTAATTAAAGTTCTCATATCTGCCTAAATTTCTCTACTTACTATTTTAGGTGCTACTTATATTTAAACTGAAACTTATTTGACCTAGGCAGGAGTTGCTTAGATTTCTACATTTTCATATTTTACCAGCGAAGATGTGTCAATACATTTACTCTCAGTCTTAAATAAATCCGAGGTATCTACACATTTATTATCTAATATATTATCATCAACAGATTCTTAGTCAATTTTGAGTTTATTTTTTAAGTTCTTTTAGTACTCTTCATCCTAAAATAGTTGATAAAAATAAGTCAAATCCAAATAAGTAAACAAAATTAGTTATTTAATCTTTATATTATTATTATTTAAAATAAACTACCTCCTCTTCTATTTTTTGAGCTAAAAGAATTTCCTTCTCTTTCAAGTTTTATCTGAGCTAATAAGCTTCCATTAACTTTGATTTTTGTTCATCATATAGATTACTAAAGTATTCAAATAGTTTGGCTCTAATTTTTTCTATTTCATCATTGAATCTGTCTTGGATATCATTTCGGCTAAACTAATCTAGGAAATCATTTTGCTGAGTAAACATAATCCCTTCTATTTTCATTTTTAGCCCCTTAAAAAAAAAAAAGCTTGATACAAAAATTGATTTATAATTTATTTACTTAATTTTCTTTAACAACCTCTTCATACATTTACATATATTATTCTAAATGCTACTACTGATATTCGCTTCCTTTTTCCAGCTTCTGCCACTTCTTTCTCAGATATCTGATTTAATATTTTAACCATTTAATAAAAATTGCTTAATATTCAACTTAAAAGTCATAAAATCTTCAAAGTTTAATAAATAAATAATCGCATAACGCTGCTTATTTTTTGCTTAAATATTATAATAATTTATTATAAGAATTTTAAATAAAATAAAAAAATACCTGTTTTCAGATCTCAATTTATTCATGTAGTTTTCTTTTGTCTCTAACTTTTCATATAACTCTTTGATTTACTAGTTCTATGTCACTATATCATTGAGATACATTTTGTGCACATTATTTACTCTTTTAAAATTTTCTGATTCAATTTTTATGTTAGTCTGTTAGGTTTTTTAGAAGAATTCACTTATAACTGTTGAGTAAATGCTCCAAACTTTTGTTAGTAGCTAGGCTCTTTCGGAACAAGTTGATTTTAATTGACGAGATATTTCACTAATTATTCCATCAAAAATTAATTCAAACTTTTCATAGAAATCATAATAAGAAGTTATTTATTCGTTATAGACTTTATTAATCATACTATCTAACCATTCAGATAGAATTTTTGTGTCCTTTCTCTCATCAGGCTTTTTAAATTAGCTATTTTATGAATTATGGTAGATTAAGCGGTGAGACTTTTACAAGCTATCTGTCATGTTTTTTACTTTTTCAATGTCTAAAATAGAACCATCTTCTAGTTAAATTAAAAAGGGATTTTTTTATCCTGAAAATTAGTTCTTTTATTCCTATTTTAAACTTTCCAGATACTTTTCTCTTCTTATTGAAGGAAACTCTTTTTCATACTTTGGAAGAGCCAATTCATCGTTCGAAATAAGCTGCATATAAAAGTTCTCTTTCTTCTTTAACTTTAATCCCTGTTTCCTTAACTGGATTATTTTTTCCACATCTTTTGATTTTAGAAGCTAACTACTTTACTCCTCTTGATTATTTTTACCTACTGCAAAAGTAAGAATATTTCCTTTATTTAAAGGAGACTAATTAGGACATTGCTATTTTGTATTTTCTTAATTATGAGTTTGATAATACTCATCTTTTTAAAAAATTGACTAAGATTGTGAGCTGGATTTCTAATATAGCTCTCTTAGTATGCTACTATTATTTGATTATAATTGTTAAGATGGCCTCCTCTTAACTCCATCTAAAATTGAGTCTTCGCGAAAGGTGTTACTTATATTTTATGTAAATAAGAATTATGCATTTGATTAGAATCTTGCGCTTTCAGATTTTTGAAATGATAGCTATCCACTGTTCTATAATGTTGTATTCATCGAATCTATTTTTAAAAATTTTAAAATGTCAATGTTCTAGTTGGCTGCTGTTCTACTTTGAGATGGTCCGAATTGATTTTGATTTTAATACTCTTTTGCACTTGTAGAATCGAAAAAATTGCTTTAGTATTGAGAATTCTTTCTTTCTTTTGGATGTTTACTTAATCTCATATGATTTTGAGAAATTGTTTCTATATTTGAATAATCATTCAAAAGACTACCATTCTAATCCCCTTATTCTATGTTTTAAGATTTTAATCTACTAACCTTTATAGGTTATGTTTTTCTCAGCTCCTGACTATCAAATGATAATCTATATTGACTGTTTTTCTTTCTATAATCTTTGTTGAATTATCGAGCTGTTAAAGTGCTAATCTATTCAGATACTTTTTTCTATTGGCTCATAATATTAATACAAGTAGAATTAAAGTAAATTTTTTGGATTTATTTTCAAATGAGAAACCCTTTATAAAAAAATTAATTAAAAAGTACTTTTTTTGTTGTTATAAGTTTTTAATCAGAAAATTGATTAGCATATGTTATTTTTTTAAATAATTTATTTAGTAGAGTTTTTCAAATGAAAATCCAATAAACTTTTTTTTTTGATATAACAAAAATAAATATTTCAACAAAATATTTTTTCTTTTTAAATGATTTTTATTTTGACACAATTTATTTTTTATCTATTTTTAAAATTAAATGTTTATAATTAAAATGATCAATATGATTATTTATTATTTTTTGCTAATTAGATTTAGCATTTAAAAAAAACTATTTGGCATCTATACATTAATAAATTAATAAATACATATTTTATGTCTGAAATTTTATATTTAATTTTATTTTCAATATTTTTTACTTTTTTATTTAAGTATGAGTATAAATACCTAATTCTGTAAATAGCTATATTGGGAAAATACCAAGTAAAGATTTTGTTTTTATTAAACAATCTGAGGTTTATTTTATGAAGTGTATCCAAAATAGTTTTAAATTAATTATTAATGTAAACATAGCATACATAAGTATTTAAATATTTTATAATTATATTTATCAATTGTATTACTTTTATTTGAACAATTTTAAATAGTTTTTCAATTAACAATACATTTTGCTAGCTATATTAATTACATTTAAAAATTATAAACACTCATAATTATAATCCTACTATAACAATAAATTTATCATCACATTTCGATTTTAAATATTTTTTTCATTTTGTATATTTGTATTATATGCTTGCATTTAAATTATAGTACTACAAGACCACCTTTAAATATTCCATTTTAATTGTTAAATAAAAAATATTACTGATTTTCTCAAAATATTCTAAAATTATATTTGCACTTTCATTTAAAACTAAAAACTATCAATTTTATTTGTGAAAATAGAGTAAATTTAGAAGAAAAAACTTAGAAAGTGCCAAAATTCAAAGGATATTACCATTTCTGTTTATTTAGTATATAAAATTTTAGCTCAGTATATAATTTAACGTATCGTAGGTGCAAACTACAGAAAAACTAGAGTAACTTTCATAAGTAAATTTAATTATAATTTTTAAATTAAAGAAATTTTTTATCATTGCTTTTTCTAATATAAAAAATATTATTCTATGTAAATTAAGAAATAACAAAGCTTTTTTCATAAATTTTAAATTAATGTTTTTTGATAAATTTTTAGTTTAAAATGAAAAAACTAGAGAACTTTAAACCAAAGCAATTTACTTTAAATAAATTCCAACCTAAAATAAAAACAATAAAATTTTAAGAAAAGTATTAAAACTATAAAAGTAGAATTGATAACAATAAATAAATCTTATATTTTATATTGAAATTAAATTGGATTTAGTTTATAAATACACATTAAAAAATTAATTCTATACTAAGTATTATAATCAGAACTTTAATAAATTACTAATTAAAAAAAATTATCGATCACTCAATCAAGTTTTAATTAAAACGAGATTTTATGGTATTAAGATATTTATTTGAAATAATTAAAAATTGTTATGGCATTAATTATTTTAATTGCTCTTCTACAAGCAACTCTTTTGACTCTTATTGTAACAGTTTAAATATGAAGTGAATTGTTCTAGCTGAATGGCGAGACTTGTTACTATCATTTAAAAAGATGTCTATTTCATTAAGCATTTTTCTTCTTTTAATATCATATTTTTTAACCTTAATTAATCTTAGTTTTATGTTGTATTACTCTTCTTGCCAAATCTTTTAAAGTTCACTAATGAAATCATTAGAGGTCTAACCCAAATATTTAGATTAAATATTTTGAGAAAGTATTTTATTTTATCTACACAATATACTGAATCTATTTAAACTTAACAAATTCTCCCCATCTAATATCTTGTCGCTTTCTTTGTAAAACAAATTAGAAACTGCTGCTGAATTCTATCCTTGAATATTCTCTAAAACTATTTTAAAGCTTTCAAAGTTGAAGTAATCTTTTTTATCAGTGTCCTAACTATAATATAAGTCTTTATATTCATCATTTTTTATAGTTTTAACCTCACTTATGAAATTTTCCATAATTAATTCTAAAATTTAATCCAAATCAAAAACAAATTGATTCTTTTAAGCTCCTAATTCATTTATAAAGGAATACATTTTAAAATAATAAAAACCTGATTTAATTAATTACCTTTTATTTTTATTTTGTTTGCATATTTCTCTATGTTATCAATTTATTTTTGATTTAAATTTTAATACAAGAAATGATTTAATGCTTCATTACACTTAGATTAACTGATTAGTATTTTATCTTCACTAGTCTACAGTTCAGGATACAAATATATACAAAGTTTCACAAAGAGTTAGAAATCACTTAAGTCGTATTCACCTGTTAGAAATTTAGAAACCAAGTTTATTCTTGGATGTTTTTTGTATTTGAAAATTCCATTTATTATTCTAAAGAATTTCTTAAACATCATTTAACCTGTGCCTATTTATTTAATAAAAAAGCTCAATTAAATCTAAGTAATGATTTTTATAAAAAATAATCTCTAATTATTTCTATTATAAATAAATTTGTATTTAAATTTATTTAGAATAATTGATCAAAATTGTTTTAAATTTAAGAGAATTTTACCATATGATGTCATAAGATTTTCAAATAGGTGGATGTGGAAATGATTGATTAGATGGTATTTAGTAGGATTTGGATTGCTATATTTGTTAGTAGGGCTATGAGGTGCAAAAGGATTACCTTTATTAATATCTTAAAGAATTGTGAAAACTATTTTTAAAATTTGAGTTAGCTTAAAGAAAAGATTTGAATTTTTCTTTTTTTTAATCTCTTTAAAGGATTTTATCAAGTATTCAGTTGCCATATCAGTAAATTTACTATTTGAGACATGAATTCTCATTCTTGAATGAATGTTTGGATTAGGCTGAACTGTGTTGACACTTGAATCTAAATTTTTTAAAGCTATTTCGAATTCATCATTTTCAGCATGTTCACGAAGAACCTCTTCAACGGAAGCCTCATCTAAATACTTTTTATCATACATTTAATCTTAAATTTAATCTTTATTGGTAACATAAGGTTTATCCTTTGCATCATCGCTATCACTTGATAAATCACTGTCAATATTAACTTCATTATTTGATTGGTTAGATATCGTTAGTTATTTTTTGTATTGTAAAGAATTTTAATTAGGGAGTTTTTATTTTTGTTTGTTATTTATCTATTAGCTTTGATTTATGTTTGCATCTTCTTCTATACTCTGTAAATTATTTTAATCTTATATAATAATTTTAGATTGATTTTCTTATTGATCTCCTAATTTTTTTTAACTTTCACTAAACAACTATTTTTCTTTAATTAAATAATATTTAATTTTTTAATATGAAAATGCTTTTTTGAACTGATAAATTTAAATTCAAACATTTAAAGGTAATTTTCAATTTAAATAGTTCCTCTACACAATCTTTATATTGATGTTTCTTTATTTAAATGTTGAAGTTCATGTTTAAAAGAAATGGTTTTAAATTTAAAATAGAAAATAGTTTATGAAATGAATATTAATAGTATATGTATTACTTGATTGAGTATTTAATGTGGTTTTATTGACAGGAGTGGTTATAGCTTCATCTGGTTCTGGTTGTTCTTATATGTTAGGTAAATTGCTATTCATGTTATTCGGCTGATGTAAAAATAGTTTTATTTGATTGTTTTTAGAGTTATCTGTTGCATTTAATTGTTCTTCTAACTGCAAATCGTTTAGTGAAGAGTTCTTAGATGCTGTCGCTAATTTCGCGTCTATTGATATATCTATTGTTTTTTCTACTAGCTGTTTTTCTTCAGGATTAGATTAAACAGATTAGTGAAGAGAAGAAGATTTATTTTATTTATTTTCTTGAGGATTTACTTATTTTGTATATTTATCAGTTTAGTAAAAACCGTCTTAATTGATTGATCCATTCAGTTCTTCATTATTAGACATTTCTAATTTATTATTTTATTCTGAGTCAGATATTACTTGGCTTGTGACTGATTTTTAAGCAATCATCTGATCAGTTATTGAAGCAATGCTAACTATAGCATTGTTATGATTTTGATTAATTTAATACTCTTCGTTTATTTTTTAAATTGCATTTTTCATCTTATTTACTGCTTGTTAATTTACAGCTTCAATTTTTTTATTTGTAGCATTCTAGCCTTGGATTGAGGAACTGCTTATATTTGTTTAACTTTTTTGCTTAAATAACATTGATCCGCTTTATTTCAAAGGTGATGATTGCTCGTTTTATTTTAAAGTACTGTGACGTTTTGTATTTCTTACAAATCCAACGTTTAAAGAAGTCATCGATTCAATTTACTTCTTAGAAGGTTTACGATCAGGAGAGTCTGAATATGGTTCTAAATAAGTAATACTACTTGATTGCTTGCCAAACTATTAATATGGAATATGTGAAACTCTTCTTGCACTTAAATTTTTGTTTTAATTTTAACTAGTTTGCATTAGAGCTTAAGCTTAAAACTAGCTTAGAGTGTTATTTTCTTTCCTTAGTTCATTATACTTTGGTATGATTTTCTTTAAAGTTTAAGTTTAAAAATTCATTTTTTCTTAAACAATTTAGCTATCTAAACGTGTTTCAAATGTTTCAATTTTGTATTATAGACTAGCTTGCTACTCATGTAGCAGTGCATTGATTGATTCTGTAATAAACTATTTAGATTTAACTGAGTTTTATTCTAAGTAGTTAAGTAGATATTAATAATCGTTAGGTGTGTATTCATCTTTAGACTAAAAGGCCTACACAATTTCTTTATTCTATGAAGTCCATTTTTAGAACTCAAAATCTAACAATTAATTTAATTTGTAATTCTTATTCTTCAGTTAGTCAATCGGAAGTTGTATTTCATCAAATTCACTCATTACTTCTTGAATTGATTCACTTATTTTTTTTCCAGATTATTTACCATTTTCTACAATTATTTTCTTTATGTCTGCCTAAGTGCTCATTTCTTTTGTAGTAGAAGTAGCCTGCACTTCTATTTCATATGTTTGAATCCAAGTGTTTGTACTTTTAGATTCTTTTTTGAATAAATCTGAAGAGTCTGTCTACGTATCTACTTTGATAATCAAATCATCCGTTGATGTCTCTTAGTCATTCATTTATATTTAACCATAATTATCATCCAACTAAATGTCTTCTGCATCTGCAATATGGATATCAATTTGACCTTTTTTTTCTAATTTCCCATTTTTGAACTATTAAAAATTTTTTTTATTAATAAAATAAAAATTTGTATTTATTTTCTTAAATTTAGAATTACTTCAAAATCAAGGTTTTTTTCAACAACTTGTAATTTCTCTCTAGCAGATTTTCTGATTTCATACAATTCAATAAGTGAAGTTTTTTAATCTTCCAGTTATAAAGTATACTAATCGCTAAGAGACTATGCAATTTTGTTAATTTCTTCTTTTATTTTTAGCTTGGGATCTGAGTCTTTTACATACAATCTCTCCTGTGCTTCTAAAGCTGAAATTCTTTGCTTCATCTGCAAAGATAGAAAGTTGAATTTATCTAAATACCTCTCAAGGAATTCAAAATCTTCATATAAAACTGCATGCATCAATTCATATTTTTTATATTTCTTTTTAATAGACTCTTTTTGTTAGTAAAGTTTTCTAATTAAAACATCCTTTTATTCAATAATAATTTGTTGATCTTAGCTCGCTCTCTAGTAAGCTTAAATTTAACTTTAATAAGATTGATGGATTCTCCCATATTCCTGTAAATTAAGCAATTCAGTAGCTTTATATTTTTAGGTTGCCTTTTTGATGAAATCCTTTGTAATAAATAAAATAATCTTCCATAACTTTTCTAACAATTAACCTCTTTCGAAACAATCATTGCTTACTTGTCTTGAAATTTCTCCTAAGCATCCATTATAAATAATTTCGAATTCTTCAAAAAAAGATTCTAAAGTAAAATTTTCTTTTTCTAACAATTAAAAAGTCATTTGATCAAATAATTGAGATAGCTCTATAACATCTTTTCTTTCTCCCCCTTTTTTCATTCCGTTTTAAGAGTTCTTAATATAGCTAAAGTCTTTCTAAATGTGGTTAATGATATCTCTCAATTCGCTTTTAGAAAGAATTTCTTTCTTTATATCATCTTTAATACATTGAGTTATGTAAGAGTTTCTCTTAGACTGCTATTCATTTTTTGTAGTATTTACTGGTGAAATAATAGATGGCGATCTAAATTCTGAATTACCTCTTACTGGAATTGGAGATTTAACATATTCGCTGCTTTAATCCAAAAAATCAGTAAAATTTCTCTTAAATGATCTTTGTTATAATAGCAAGCCATTATCTTTAATTTGATCTTTTGAAGAAGGCTTAACACTATTCTTACTGCTCATAATAATCAATTAATTTTTATTATTGCTTAAAGGTGTTTAATTTACTGAAACACTTACCTTCAGCTCTCTAGCCGATTAATTGTGCTTTCCTTAGTCATTAGAAAATTAAATATTTCCTCTAATCTTCTGTAAATCTGTCTCAATGTTAATTTATTTATCTTTTTTGAAAAGCTTTTCAGAAATACTGTCTTTGAATTCAACTTTCCTTAGAGCAATAACATCTTCAGTGTTTCTTTACAAAATTGGAGCTTTCTAATTATTTATCATCTAAGACATGCTCATAAAGGATTTACCATCACTATTATTCTTAAATTCCATCTCAGAAATTTAAGAATTAGTAAACGGTTTTTATGAAAATCCCCTTTTATTTTAATCAATAAGACTATTGTTCATATGTTCGCTTTCGTTTCTTACATTTGATTAGTATCCAATTTGTGAATTATGTATATTACTAAAAGTGTTGTTGTTATTTTATCCACTCAAAATAGTTTATTGTAGATTTTTATTTGCATTAACCTAAGGGCTTTGATTAATTGTATTGAGTGAACTTTGCTTTTGTGATGGAGTTTAATGCATAAATGATTTAGTACTGTAATAATGAGTAGAGTAATTAACTTTTTCAATAGAATTTCGACGGCGTTCCACTAATTGCTTACTAGGATTTACATGCTACCTTTTTTAATACAACTCTTCAAGAATTGAACTTGGGATAGTTTGCTTTTAAGCTAATTTCTTTTGTCGAGAGCTATCAATTTAAGGGAGTTAGCTTAAATTTATGCTGCTTGTTTAGTTTTACTTTTATACTTGCTTATTGTTATCAATAGATTCTACTTACTCAACAAAAGTATTTGCAGAAAATAATCCTGCATTGAAGCCTTGAGGATAGAATTTCCCCTTAACAGGTGAGAGATCTTTAAAAGACATACTATTAACTGAGTGATAAAATTTTATTGTAATTACTTTAAAAAAAATAAATATTTCTATGTAGATATTTATTTATTAATTATGAGCCAATCTTCCTACTTTAACTCTTAAATATAGACTACAAACTAACTATTTAATTAACTAGCTAATAATCAAATAAGGAGAAAGAAATTGATTTTTACTGTCTCTTATCAATTTTTAATTAATTTTTGAGATTAAATTAATGTAAAATTTAGTGTTTTTATATTTATTTTCTAAATCGTTTATAAAAAGTTAAGTAAGTGGCTAAAATTTCATTTTAAATTTTCGTAAGATTCGATTTTAGAGAATTTCAACCAATACATTAATGTTTATTCCAAATATTATGAATAATTGAAGCCATAACCATATATTCAGTCTTATCAGTTTTTAGAATGTTAAGATTTATATTCTTAACATTAAATTAATAGATAAAATAACCAAAAGTTGAAATTAATGTTAAACCACAAAATAATTTATTCAGAGTGTAACAAACGTCAGTAAATTTGCATCGAAGATAACCACAAAATAAATATAACAAAAAAGTAATCAATAAAAATTCAAAAAAAGTAAAAAAAAAAGTTAAAATTTAATAAAAATAGTAAAATTAATTTAAAATATTTTGTATATTACATTTTTAATTTTTATTTGCAGTAAAATATAATTGTAAACTCTTAAATTGGTGATTATTGGTTATTTCAATATCAAAATTTAAGAAAATAAGATAAAAATTTGTTTGAGATTGAATAAATATTAGGTGTAAATTTAAAATTCTTGCATAATTTGATAATATAAGCTCATGGCTATTTTCAATTATTTAGCAATATTTTAGAGACTTTATTTACATAGCTAAAATGCTTCTTAATTTATTTTATTTTTAAATTGTTATTTTAAATTTGACTTATCAAAAATCGAATTATATTTTCAAAAGCTAAATATGATTTTAAAAAAAATAAAATCAATATTAAGTTATAACATTTAATATTTTTATCTTGAAAATTTATATTTATTATTTATCAAGATTTATACTTTTGCTTCTAATTTATTATAAACTAATAATTTATTTTTATATTATAATTTGAGCTTTTTAATTTATGTAAAAGCTACTATTACCTTATTAAAATTTACAAAATTCAAACACAAAAAGAGTTAATATTAATATTTTAATTTTTAATTTACCACAACTTAATTCATTCATTATCATCTTATCCGATATACCTCTTAAAACTATCCATTTTTATTCCATAATTCTTTCTAATTTATTGTGTGTAAATTTAAACTATTTTTATGTTTGAAAAAGAATTAAAACACTTGTCCTTCAAATTGTTTTAAATTACAGATTTTTGAAATATAAAAATTCTTTTTAGACCAAAGAATTGTTAAAAATAAGGCTTACATTAAATAAAATAAAATACCTTTCTGATTTTTACTAAAGGAATAGCCAGCATTAATTATATACAAATTACATTTACAAGATTCTAATTTATATCTAATTTAGATGAATGAAAGCAATAATATATTGAATTATTTATAATATTTTTGATGGCCTTAATAGCTTGAAATATTTTGCCAAGATATAACAATATATTTCTAATTAATTTGATTTTTGGCAATTTACATTTGAATTATTAATTGCATCCAAATATCTAAAGAGATCAAAGCATATAACAAAGTAAATAGTAAATTCTATGGATGTGCAAAAATAGATGTAATCAAATAATTCCTTACAAATTGATTAAAAGTAAAAAACAAGCATAATATGTGGAAAGACATATACTCGGGTGGAAGCAACATACCGCTCATTTGTTTCTTATATTAAAAGTGAAGGTTAACTAGTTTTTTTAAATTATATAATTAATAATATCTTCTTTTATAATTGACAATCTAGCTTAAGTAAAAAAGATAATAGAAAGACTGAAGAAGCTGGAGAAGTTTGATAATTTTTATAAATACTCTTACGCTTATCGTTATTAAGTAAAGGATAAAATGAAAGAGTAAAATGAAGTAATTAAAAATTAAATTAGCGATTAAGTTCATAAATTTATAGATATTATTCTTATGAAAAGGATGAAGTTAATAATTAGTAAGATTAACAACAAGCAGTAAAATATATTTTTGATATATTATTTAAACAAAATATCTATTTTAGTAAATACAAAAAAGTATAAAAGAGTGTTTTGTAGATGAGTAAGGATTATAAACAGTCGGAGAATAGTTATTAAACTTGTTACATAAAAATGGTAAACAAATTATTTAAGATGCTTTATAAAAATTAAATATATATTTTTTAAAGGACTTGAAAATATTTTAATTATTGCAGCAGCTGATAAGAGAGATATCTTGTTAGATTTAAATTAGCAAAATTTAAGCTTTATGGTGGATAAAGCAGAGGTATTTTTAATTCTATGTTTTATTGATAATTATTTGCTTTAATAAATAGGAGTTACTATCATAAATATTCGAGGCTTCTGATACTAGTTGTAAGAAGAATCAAAGTTTAATAGCTAAAAAAACTAACAATTCTCCTATTAGAACTAAAGAGTTTAAATTACCTTTAGTAGAAAATTAGCAATTCTAAACAAACTAAAATTCTTAAAGAGATTAGTTTTCTCCTGTAGCAAGTAGTATTCAGCAATGTTTTAGAGATAGTTTTGTTAAAGGCAGAGTTAATTATGTATTTTAAAATGGAAAACCTGCTTTTTTAACTAAGAAAATTAAGGGAGAAAAAGAGCCTAATTTGAAATCTTTCAAACCCTCTTTCCTTGAAAAGTAATTTTGTAATAATTTGTTTTAAATTTTTAAGTTTTTATAACAATAAAAATTTTTCTAATCTAATGTAGAAAGTTAGCTAACAAACTATGCTTTAGAGATGTAAGAAATAATATCAACTTTTACTCAATAGAGCTACATGAACATGAGATTTTCTATTTTATATGATGACACTCCAGCTGTAATAAAAATTTAATAAAAGCTTAAAAATAAAAATAATTAATATAGATAAACAGGTTATTGTCTGTGCTAAAAATTATATTTGATTTAAAGAACGAAAAAGAATTAGGACACTAGCAAGGAGATCTCGAATAAAAGCTATTCAATTTAACAGTTGAAAGGCTTAACTAACATAAAATATAGTAAATTAAAGAATTGATGATAAAAGATGATGCTCTTTCAGTGAAAAAGCTAAAGGATGAGAATAAATATCTTGCAAATGTTTTATAATTGGTTTTAATACTCATTAAGAGTTATGATGCTTTAGAAAAGCTAAATGATTTGTAGGCATTTCATGAAAAAGTTGAGGAAACAAATAGAAAAAGTTCAAGTGACTCCTAAAATGGTTACAATCCCTCAGTATAAATATATTCAGAATTTTTAGATAGACCATTTATTCCAAGAAACATACAAACCAATCACATAAGGAATTCTTTTAAAGAAATCAAAAATCTAGAAAAAAACATAAAAAAACTTAATTTCACACCAAACAATTATAAAATTCATTCAATTTCAGGGTCTTGCAATGTATCTCCTAGAGACAGATATCATCCTACTGCATAAAGTGTTAATAATTATCGAATTTTATCAAAAGGACCTTAAACTCATAGGAATGTATTTTCTCAGCAAACAGGTAATAAAGATAATTTTATTTTAAATAGCATAAAAGATTATTTATCAATCAATATTTTTTATTACTTTTTAAAAATTTTTAGTATTTTAATTAATTGAATTTTAATATCTAGAAATGATAGATCAGTCTTTAGATTCTGCTAGACTACCAAAACATATAAATAAGAGTTTGAACACATCTTAATATTTGAATTCTTAAGTGAATGAGATGGATTATAATAGACATTAAGAAAAAAACATCACAGATAAAAAACTAGATGTGATGAAAGACTATCTACCAAAATTATAAAAATAAGTAATTCATTTTTTTGTTAAAAATATAAAAATTTAGCTCAAATTTTAAATAATTTATTTTACAGTAATAATAGGATCGTAATTAATTTAACTTGAGAAGGCCTTTATCATTTCAATCAGAAATAAAAAAGCAATGATTTTATCTTTTGAAAGTCATTAACTTTATTTATTTTTTAACTTAATTCCTTTGTAAGCTATTTATTTTAGCTTCTAACAAGTAGAAATCAAATACAAAATAAACTTATTAAAATCTGATTTAAAATTACTGCTTTAAAATTTTCAAGATAAATTACTAAGAAGATTTATTTACATAGCTAAAAACGAGAATTTACAAATATAGAAGAAATAAAATGAATATTTATTATGTCAGATGATGTATTTTAATTCAATACTATGCTTGGTGTTAATAGTGTTAATTTGAATTTAAAATGAATGTGTTTATTTCTTCTATTTCATTCTTATTTAGTAAATGTACTTTCTTTACAAAGACATTAATTAAATAATATATTGTCATTTTCATCCAATTTTTACTAGAAATGGCCATGCTTCTTGATTGATAATAGTGGTATGTTTTAATAATTAATATTTGATTACTGTTAAAAATTAATTTGATTTGTTTTTATAGCTATATCTTGTAGTTAAATGTTTTGTTTTGTTATTAGTTGATATAACTTTAATAAAATATTTTAATATTATATTTTTATTTTATTTTCGTTTTCTTATTATTAATCACTCATTTTATTCTTGCTCTTATTGAGGTAAGCTATCGATGTTCAAAGAGCTTCTTCTACGCTTTTATAAAACTTCTACAATATCTTCCTCATCTTCATTGTCTTCTACATCTTCATCTTACTAATTCTCATTAATTTGGTTACCTGCCATATGTGAAGTCATACCACTTGTTTCTGCTATATGAACAAGCTTTTCTCCCTCACGGATAGTGTCTCCTCTACATTTTAAATAAAATATAATAATTAATAACATTTAAAACAAATAATAATTGGCAAAGCTTTTTGATAAACTTCTTAAAGATTAAAAATTACTTGACTATTTTTTTTATGTATCCCATCTCTTACTCTCTTTCTTATTTGGCTGTAGAATATTTTAAATATAGAAAAAGCTTAATATTTAGACTAATTAATTAAATATTTTTTACAATTATAACTCAAAATTTATAATAGTAGAAAATTAATTCTTTTTATAAGATTTTACCTGTTTAAAACTGCTTGTTTCCTTCAATAAGATCTTCTTCTTTAGTTTCCTCTATTATTGGGACAGAATTTTCCATGTAATTAATTCTGGGTGTGAATTGTTTGCTTTTATCTGTGTCGATTTCATCAACTTTAATCTTAATTTCTTTATGAGAACTGATTCTAGCTACATATATGCCATCAGTTTCCTTTTCAGGATCTTCGGTAATTATTTCTTCTTTTTGATTAAATGAGGAATACTAAGTTTATGAACTAACTTTCTTTAATAGCGAGGAAGGCTTAGGACGAGTAGGTGTGCTGCAATCAAATTCGCCCTTATCAAGGAGCATTGCTTCCTCAATTGGATGATTCATAATCCCTAACTTGGAAGTGGTTAGCTTACTTGGAGAGTTAGTTGCTTCAGCTTCTTCTTCAATTTTATCCTCCTAAATGCTTTCTCCAAAAGCTTGATCAGAACTGGTTGATCTAATACGCTGTATTTGTTAAGAAGTTGTAAGGGTATTTGTTTATTCACTAACCTTGTGCTAATTAAACTCATCGCTATCAGTCATGATGTTAACATGCTTAAATTTTGACTTTGTCATACTTTACTTTATATTTATTAAAATATTAAATATTATAATAGGCTTTATTTATTGACAACATGCATTAATATTGTCTTTCAAAATGAGTAAAGACTTCGTTCAATTTAATCTTGTAATTGAGCTGATTCGGGTGAAAAACTCATTTATAGAACTTTTGTCTTTAATTAATTTTTAATTTCTTAATTTATTTACTGTCATTTCATCTTTTTCAGATTCATCTTTATCTATTTCTTCTTGCACTGTATCGCTAAAGCTAGAATTTCTGCTGATTTTATTTTAGCTTTTTGCCATACCGCCTACAGTCTTTAAATCCATCTTAGGATAAACTGAATTAATTGCATCACTTTATTTTATAATTCAAAAGTTATTTTCTGTTTTTTAAAAAAACTTTAGGTTTTGCTTAAAAATCGAAGTATAATTTATTGGATTTTCTTTATTATTCACCATTAACCTAAATGATGAAAACAAATCCATCAGTATACATACTTTAACATACATCAAAACTATGGAAAATTGTTCAAATGTGGTTTGATAAATTTGGATAAATGCAATTTTTATACTTTCTTTGTTGAATTTTCAAATTTTCTTCTTACTGATCCATTTTTAATGCTTTTCTGCTACTTATACTTAGAACTTGCTTTTATGCGTTGTTTATTCGCTTATGCTTATGATTTATCGTAATTTACAAATTTTTACTAAATAATATTTCTTATCTTCAATTACTTTATTCAAAACACTAATCTTTATTTAGTTTTCTTTTTATCCGATTGTCAAACAATAAAATACAATCGCTTATATTTATTTATTCATTTATTGGACTGATTGTATTTTCACAACCAATTCTAATTCTTGGCTGGCTTTGGCTTGCTGAACTCATAAAACCTCATTCATTTTTCTCTCTCCATAAATTACTTCTATTAAATAAATTAATAGATAACTACATAAAAACATGCATACACATATTCAAAAAATGAGATTCCTATTTAGAGACTCCTTTTGCCTATCTACCCATTTAACACTTTAATTCTGCTATTTAAAATTTACATTAATTTATTATTAAATCAAAAGCTATCAATAAAATTAGATTTGGGTTTTGATAATCCTTGTAAGTTTTAAATTTTTTTTAGATATTTGACTCGAATAGAAAAAACAAATTAAATTTAAAAGGCGAATTTGATAACAGATATGTTTTAAAATAGACAATTTTATATTTACCCAACAACAATTTTCTCAATTAACAAATGGTCTTTCATATTTTTTATAATTTAATTAAAAAATTATTATTCATAATTGAATAAAAATCAAGTCACTTTGATTATTCAATCAATAAAAATTTTAAATAAACAATTTTTTTAATATCTTTTTATAGAAATTCTTAAGTTAATTCTGAATAAAATAAAAAAATTTATTTTATTTCTTAAATTATTAAAAATGATCATTTTACAATTTGAGATAATAAATCATTTATGTCAAATCACTATTTTTTGATAAAATTGAAAAATAACTATTTAGTTTCTAATAAAAATAGTTTAACTTAGAAAACTTAGAAAATTAATTTTTTTGAAAAACTTTTAAAGAATAAATTTTAATTATGTTTATAAAATTTTTTATTGATATTGATAATTGATATTTTTATTAATTACAAATTTTAATTTTTAAATAAATAATAATAATAAGTAAAATTGATTTTTTTTATTTCACTCTTCTTCTTGATTTAATTTTAATT
This sequence comes from Tetrahymena malaccensis 436, assembly GCA_000231845.2. Classification (NCBI taxonomy): domain Eukaryota; phylum Ciliophora; class Oligohymenophorea; order Hymenostomatida; family Tetrahymenidae; genus Tetrahymena; species Tetrahymena malaccensis. The sequence goes on along the minus strand of JH720153.1, from coordinate 66,508 downwards.
AGATTTATTCTGGAGTGTAAATAATTGCTTGCTCAGCATTCGTAGTTGACAAATCTATATAATCATTTATATCTAAATTGAATTTTTCTGCTAATTATTTTGCATTTTAAGGGATATCAAAGAGTTCATTTCCGTTAAAAATTTTCTTTGTGTATTCATTTAATTCATTATAAAAAACTGTATATCTTTTTAATAACTCTTCAATTATTTTTTATTTTAACTTATATCTCTGTTGCTCATCTTAAATAAGGTAGCGATCTCTAAATAAGATTTCTTTAATAAAAAAGAAATTAAAATTATATTTTTAAAAATATATTTATAAATTTACTTTTCGATACTGGCGTTTATAGATTGAGTAAGAACACAAAAGCACGCTTTGCATTTACAACAAGTAACTTAAAACTTTCTTCTTAGTCTTTCTTGCTTACTCTCTCTTAAACATTGTTTTCGAAGTTTTCAATCTTTCCTAGCTTGAGAAGCTCGTGCAGATTGCATAAACTTATAAATGTGAGATAATCGTCTACTTAAGTTTCATACTCGTTTAATCTTATTTCTAACTCCCTTGAACTTGCTGCATATTAGCTAAGTTCTTAAACTAAATACATATAAACATTAGCACTAAAAATACAAGTAGGTATTGATTTTTTGCTCATTTTCTATTCAATTAAATTCTCTAACGGATGTAAGAACTACAACATTGATAAATCTTAATATCTTTATGGATCTTCGAAAATAATCTTATAGACATTATTAACCTTTTCCACTAAGTCAACAATACATTAATAAGCAGCTATTCTCTGGATATCAAACTTAGTATTAAGCAGGATATCAGCTTCATTACTCAAATTATGTCTAATTAACGAGTTAGTTTGGTTAATTAGCTTCTATACAAGTAAAATACTTAACATTTTCCTATCATTTGAAAAACTTATTTTTTCCTCAGATATCTTTTACTAAGAGTTTTAGTTACTGTTAGATGATGATTATTACTACAATTGAGGTACTTGACCTAAAGAAGTCGTCCTTTCTCTCAACTCTTAATGTAGTAATTCACTATCTTTCAAGTCTTCCTCAGTAATATTCATGCTATTCATAAAATTAATTTTATTTCTTTCCAAGCACTCTCTAATTTTAAACACTAATTATACAATAAAAATAATTAATAAAACTCAAATAGATTTTCTACTATTTAATTAATTACTTTCATAAAAATCTTTTTCAACAATTAATGATCTTTCTACTCTTAAAAGTATCTCAACAAATAGCTCATCAGCTACATCCAAAGCTTTCATAATAGCTTAGCTTTCATCAAAGACATCTAAAAAATAAAAGTTCATATAACCAATTAAAATTTGTTTAAGCAAAATTTACCTCTCATAAAAGCCTTTTCATTCCTAATAATTTCAAAAAATGACAAAAATAACTCATTCAAAAATATGTTCATCTTAGTAGTCATCGAATAATTAATTTTATTTTTTAAAGGAGTTAATTTCTCTTTAATCATTTATTTTCTGTGCTTATAGAGCACTTCTAAAAATTTCAAATAGCCCTCTTCATTTTCTTCTAAAGATTATCTAAACAGCTTTAAAGATTGAGGTTGTGATTTTTATATGCTTGTATGCAATGCTTTTATCATTCTACTCAAACCAACACTTCTAATTTCATTAAAATTCTTCATTAAACTATTCCTTAAACCTTACTCAGGTGTATCAACTATTTTTTTAAAGTAGAAATTATAAATAATCACGAAAAGGATAAAGAAATAATAGTTTAATAAATAATTCTTAATACCTTTTCCAAGTTCATCATATAGTTATTTAAGGGCTTCAATTGATTAGAATGCTTTAAAAAATTTCTCATCTATCACTTCACTATGTAATAAATGTCTAATTAAATCGCTATCTATGTGGGAATCATCAAATAATTTATCTAAAATTTTTTTTTTTTCTTAAAGTTCATCTTCTCTCAACTAAAGTTTTTCAATTTTGAAAAGATGAGATCTATTTTAATACTTAAGGACAGAACTTAAATCATCAATTTTGTTTAAACTGTGATTTAATTCAGTAGAGTAATCATTTATTTGTTATATTGTGTCATAAAGAGGCTTATAATTGTTCAAAAACTACTCACAGCTATAAATGAAAATCTATTACAAATTATCATTAACAGTTTCTTTTGAGAGCTTCTAAGAAACATCCATATCACTCTAATTAATATTAATCAAGAACTATTCAAAATCTGGATCATCAAGATCTATATTTGTAAGATCTTCTGTTCCTATCTCTCTAATAGCTGCCATTTATTTATACTTAAAAATATTCGCTTATCTGTATATATTTACTACTTTGCAAAATATCTTTTTTAATTTATAATGTTATCAAAAACAAATAAATTAATTAATTGAATCTAAGATTTCATTAGTAAAATATATAATTTCGTGGAGATACTATAATTAATCTGAATATAAATAATTCTAAAATATAAATCTATTTTAAATTATCAAAAAGATAATCTAAATCTAATAAGAATTTAAATAATTTAAAAGTTAGAAATAGTAAATCTTAGCTAATTTGACTCATAATTAAATGTGATATATTAAGAACAATTGCTTTTTTAATAGAATTTAATAATTTAAATTAAAATATTTGTATTTTTTTTAATTATAATTGAAATATTGAAGTTATTTATTCTATCTTTTTACTTTAAAATTTATTCTTTTTAGTTCATTTATATTTATATTCATATAAAAACAGCTAGAATAATAAAATTTTATTTAAATATTAAATTTTTAAATTTAAGATTGAATAAAATAATTGAAGTGAAATGAAAAATAAGTTTAGTAATTCTTTAAAAAAAATTTTTTTTATTTTATCATTGAATAAAATTGTTTTGATATGCTTGTGAAATTCTTTAGAATATTTAAAGATTCTTAAAATGATTATCAGAAAGAACAATAAGTTTTTTAATATTTAATGAACTCTTTTGGATTTTAAATCTTTATTTTAATTTAAAGAATAATTTTATATTGTGATAATTATATTAATTAATGATATCAAATTAACATGATAAAATAATATTAAACAAGCAAAATTAATTCTTCATTTCTAATTAATTTTATTTAAGGGAAATATATTTATTTAGTAGAGTTTTTTGGGTTTAAAAAATAATTTAGAAAATAAAATTTGATCTAAATTTTAAAAATTGAGATATCTTTTTTAAAATTGATATGGGTTGCTATTTTAGAAGGAAATGTTAACGATGTAGATGAATGGCAATTAAAATCTTAAGAGATTTGCATTTGCTAAGAGGTAAAAAAGAAAAATATAACTACATTAAAGAAATCAGTTGTTTATAATGTGACTGAATGTTTATTTGCTTGTATGTTTGTTAATTTGTAATGCTAAGAAAAATATCATTCAGACTATTTAAAGTAAAATTGATTGATTTAATTGATCGATTTATTATAATGAACGAATGATTAGAATGATCTATCTTTATTTGTGTATTTGATTTTTGTATTTTTTTTTTTTGAAATTTGTTTAGCTGTAAAATAATCAATCAATCAGTTTTAAAGAGAAACTGTTTTCGAAACAACTAAAAAAATATTTGTAAATAAAAATAAAAATAAAAAGAGATTCTTTATTATAATTCAAAAGAAGACATCACATTAAAACAAACAAACAAAAATTTAGTAAAGAGAGTGCAGTTATATAATTTGTAATAGATTAAGGTATAATGGAGAAAGAACTCGATATTCAAGCAGTTATTGGTTTCACTGGTACCAAATCATTTTTTCTCTTTTAAATATTAAACACTTAATTCTTAGTTCAATTTTGTCTCGCATACAGCACTTCATTGAGCAATATCTAAGCCATTAAATTTGAATTATTAAAATTTTAATCAAATAAATGTCAGCTATGATGATAAAACTTTTTCAAACAAACGAATGTTTTAAGAAGACTTATTAAAATGATTAAGAATAAAATATCAACTGCAGCCATTTAATTTATTTTGCGTTTATAATTTATAGGTAAAGTCAACGAAGGTTTGATTTTGCACCCTGATAATGAACATTTGATTTATCCCTTAGGTTCAACTATTGTTGTTCGTCATATTATTTCGCGTAGCCAAACATTTTTGAGAGGTCATGACAACCAAATCTCAATTATCACTGTCTCTAAGACTGGTAAATATATCGCTTCTGGCTAAAAGACTTATATGGGATTTTAAGCTGACATTATTATTTGGGACTTTGAATCCCGCAGTCTTATGCATCGTCTCAAGCTCCACAAAGGTAAACTAAACGATCAAATATTTATATATTTTTATAGAAGCTAAAATGATTCTTACAACTCAACTGATACTTCATAAATAGCAAAGTTATCTAAAATGAATTATTTGTTTATGATAATTCGCTTTATTGATTAGTTTGCATTTAAAGTTTTTTGCTATGTTTGTTTTCGCATAATAATTGTTTTATATTTTTAAATAGTGCTCATTTAAAGTTTGTCATTCTGCTGCAACGAACAATATTTAGCTTCTCTTGGTGGATAAGATGATAAGAATATGATGATTGTTTGGGATGTTGAGTAAGGAAAAGCCCTTTACGGAGCTCCCAACAGAGATGTAGTAAATCAAATCAAATTCTTTAACAATTCAGATGATAAAATTATTGCAGTTCTTAACAATGGTGTACAAATTTTAACAATTGATAAGGCAAACAAGAAGGTAATTAGATTCATACTTAAATTTGGAAAATTGCATAGATATAGCATAAAAAGCTTAAATTAAATGCATTTATTAAGCTATAAGTTGTGTTTAATTCTTAAATATTTTTGGTTATTAGGTAAAATCTTTAGATGTTAACTTCGGTAATATTAAGAGACAATATACTTGCGTTGCTATCGATCCTAGTGATACTTACTGTTATTGCGGTACTAAGACTGGTGATGTTTTTGAAGTAATACTATTCATAAATAACTTTTCCAGTTTTTGAAATTAATTTTTTAAAAAGATTAATATTGAAAGAGCAATCTTCAAAAGACTTGGTCCTGTTCAAAAACTCTTCTCTCTCGGAATAGGTACTCTTGGTCTCCTTCCTAATGGTGATATCATCGTTGGTGCTGGAGATGGTACCGTTGCTAAATTAAGCATTCAAAATATGTAAGTCCTATCTCAATCTGAAGTTTTGGGTGCAGTTACTTCAATTTCATTTACAGGAGACTATACTCACTTCTTCTGTGGTACATCATAAGTAAAATCAATTAAATTTATAAAAATTAACCCTAAATTAATAAAATTTAAAGTCTAACATATATTGGATCGATACTGAAAAGTTAAATCCTGAATTGAGAAATACTTGCCACTATGAACGCATTAATGATATTGCTTTCCCTTACAATTATTCTGACGTTTTTGCCACATGTTCCACCACTGATATTCGTGTTTGGAATGCTCGTAATCGTTAGGAACTCCTCCGTATTCAAGTTCCTAATCTCGAATGCTATTGTGTAACTTTTATGAATGATGGAAAGTCTATTATTTCAGGGTAATTTTATATTTCATCATCCAATAATGTTTTTAATTTAAAATTCTTATTTTTATTAAAGTTGGAATGATGGTAAAATCAGAGCTTTCTTACCCTAATCCGGTAAGTTATTGTATGTTATTTCTGATGCTCACATTCATGGTGTAACTGCTCTTTCTACTACAAGCGACTGCTAGAGGTACAATTTATTTTTTTATTCATTCATTAATCAATTTTCGTAATTTTAATATGCTAGTTTTTATTTAAAAATTATTTAATTTAAAAAAAGAATCGTTTCTGGTGGTAGCGAAGGAGAAGTTAGAGTTTGGGTTATCAACAAATAAACTCAAGTAATGAAGGCATCCATGAAAGAACACAGAGGCCGTGTCTGGTCTATCCAAGTAAAGAAGAATAATGATTAAGCTGTTAGTGCAAGTGCTGATGGATCTTGCATTATTTGGGATTTGAAGACTTTCACTCGTGTTATGTGTCTCTTTGAATCTACTCTTTTCAAGCAAGTTCTCTATCACCCTGAAGAATCTCAATTGCTTACTACAGGTTCTGATAGAAAGATTACTTATTGGGAAATTTATGATGGTCAAGCTATTAGAATGCTTGATGGATCTGAAGAAGGAGAAGTTAATGCTCTTTCTATTACAAAGTAACTAATTAACTCAATAAATTTCTCAAATTTTTGTTTTAAATAATTTATTTAATTTTTGAAATTTAATATTAAAAGGGAAGGTGAACACTTTGTTTCAGGTGGTGAAGACAAGTTAGTTAAGTTGTGGGGATATGATGAAGGTATTTAGTATTATTCAGGCACTGGTCACTCAGGTGCTATCACTAGAGTAAAAATATTCATATTAGAAAATTTGTATAACTTTTTATTAACTTTTAATTTTAAAATTAAAGCTTCAAATTAGCCCTGACCAAAGAACTGTTGTTTCAGTTGGTGCTGAAGGTGCTATTTTTATTTGGAAGATGCCCGAAGAAGTTGTCCATGCCAGAGCTGATAACGAATTACCAACCGTTTCAAAGGAAAAGCATAATAATACTTAGAATCAAGGTGATAATAAAAGCTCACACTCTCAATAACACTCTTAAGTATCTGGAGCATCAAAGGGATCTCAAAAGCGTTATTGAAAAATATTAATAAATTATTTGAAGTGAATGAAGCAAACACAATAAACTTTTTAAGCTCCACAATTTTTATATTCTGGTTTTAGTTAATGAGTATGTCAGGATAATCCATTAATTATATATAAATTATTAAAATAATTCATAAAGCATCAAAGGAAATGAGCACAGATAATTAATATCAATTAAATCTCTAAGTACAATACAAAATTTACTTACTCTATTACTTTTTGTATTTATTTATGTAACTCAGTATTATTATCCACAAATAATTTTCCTTTCTTCATATGAGATTTTAAAATATATTTTTCATATTAATAATTTACTTAATTTAAATGTGTTCTAAATCTGCCTAACTAATTTCATTTATGATAAACAATAATCTTTAAGCAAATTTATAAATTTTTCATTTCAAAGTAAATATAAAACTTTTATGAATTAAATTATTAATTTCAACAAAATGTTTTCAAAAAATAGTATAGAAAGACTTATTTAAAGTTTTAATTGAGAAATTCTCCAGTGATTGGAATACTCAACCATATTGTAATTAATTCAAACAAATTAAGTTATCCACATTTTGGAATTTATTTAAATAAGCTAAATTTATTGAACATAATCTATAAGTTTTAAATAAAAATATAATCAAGCTTAATTAAATGTTTTTCTTAAGTAAAAAACATTTAGTTAATATGAAATAAATATTTTTATTAATAAATCAAAATAATATTTATTATTAAAAGTAATTATTTTTTAATGCAGTATAACACTAAAATTAAAATAATTATTTTGGTCATATCAATTATAATCCTCTTATTGATAAGGTACTTTATTTTTTTTAATATATCGATGAAATACTATTTTTTTTTTAATTTCATATGAATTAAATTAACATAAATTAAAGTTTAGATATTTTAATTTAAGTAAAAGATAACTTTATTATCAAAAAGATGTATTCAAAATATTGATTTTTTATTCTTTGTTGGCAAATCTGATGATTAAAACAATTTATTAAAAATACAAAGTAATGTGAAATAGAATTAACATACTAAAAGAATTTTCTATTAAATTTATTATTTAAAGATATTCAATTGAATTTAAAAATTAGATATTTGATTGGATCCGTTTATATCAATTAATCTATGAATCAATTAATAATAATTTATTTTTAATGAATTAAAGGAAAATAATAGCAGGAAAGACACTTCATATTATTGTAAATATAGGTGAAATTTTTAATTGTACTTTGTATGAGTATCTTCTGATTATCATAAAAATTATGATTTAATATAATTAAATAAATGAACAAATGTTCGCTTTTATAAATAATATCAAGATGATATTGTGCAATAGAATGAAATAAACAATATATTGAAAGAAAGCAAGTAAGCAACAGAGGAAAAGAAAAAGAAAAATCAAAAATAAAAGAAAGGAAAGGAAAGACTTAGCTGAGATTAAAAAAACAAAAAATAAATTAATAAAATAAAAGCAACAAATTTTAGGAAGAAAATAAATAAGGAAGAAATGTTCACCAGATTCGTTACTTAGCCTACTTTACTCACCCAAACTCAAAGAGCTTTGTTCTCTGCTTTAACCAAGAAGCAAAAAATGGAAGTTACTTTGAGAACTCCCTACAAGGAATATTTAGCTAACTTTGACGGCTTCAGCAGAATCACTGCTAAGACCAACGAAGCTTCTTTAGTTATTCAAAATAAAACCCCTGCTTCCTTGTACGTTTTACCTCCTGGTCCTCTTAAAATTAGATTTACTTCTGAAGTTAAGAATGTTTCAGGTGATTTCCTCCACACTGGTGGTTGGGTCATTGTCCACGCGTAATAATTTTATAAGATTAGATGATTAAAGAATAAAAACACAAATTTATTTCCACATCTGATAGTCAATTTGCAGCTAGATATTAATCAATAATAGGAATAATAAACTTAGAATTTTAAAAAAGCATTTAGGTAAAATAATAGTCTTAAAATTCTAAAGTGAATCATAAAATGATCAATTTAAAAATGAAATAGTCTAAACAAGGTTAATGTGAAATAATTTTAATATTTCAACTTAAATAAATAATTTAAAAAAGAATTAATGTAATTTTAATATCTTAAAATATTGGAAAATGTGCAGATTTGTTTTGATAAAAATGCTATAAGAAAGAGAAAATAAGTTGGAGAATAAAAACATTTGATGGTTGTATTATACAGAAAGAATTTGAAGAGTTTTATGTAAAATTTTCGATCATAATTTTTAGTAAAAGATAACCAGAAACTTACAAAAAAAATGTGGATTGATTTATGTGGAAATAAAAAGATATCAATTTTATTAGAATAGCAATAACAATTACTTCGAGAAAAGATTTATATGATTAAAATTATTTATTTTTTATGATATTTACTTAATTTTTAACCTAAATTTATAATTAAATTAGCGATAATACTTGTGAAATCAACGTTATGGATTTATTCGATAGAAAGGAAGTTAGAGCTGACCAATTCGAAAAGGGTAACATCTAAGATCTTGATACTTTGGCTGGTAAGTTTGCTGCTAAGTCTAGAAAGAGCACCGTCAGACTCTTCACCAAGGCTACTACTTAATGATCAAACTGTTTGATTAATTTAAGCTCATAATTTAAAATAAATTTCAAGAAATCAACCATAATATAAGCACTAAAATACTAGATATTGGCAAAGATTTATTTATCTCTCTTATTGCTAATCTTAGAACAGTTTATCTAAAATTTTGTGATTATGATTTATGTTGCTCGTTTTAGTATTTCTCTGGTTATTCTATCATCAAAATCAATTTAGTCTTCCACCTATATGTATTATTTATTCATTGATTATATTTAGAAATAAAATTAATACAATTTAACATCAAGAAACCCATAGATTATCATACTATTTATGTTTCTAGTTTAATATAATCTGTATATTAAAAAATTAAAATTATTAATGTTATAAAGGTTTTTTTAACTTTAAAAGAACAATCAGCAAAAATATAGTAAAAAGTGTAATTAATTTAATAATTAAAAAAAATCTCCTAATTTAAATAATATTTAAATTTAACTTTTTTTAATAAGAATTTAGAAAACCAATAATTATGTTTTTTTCGTTATTTAGAAATATTATTCATTTCATTTTAAATGAACCTCTATATTTATTGATAGATATTTTTCCAAATTTTTAATAATAAAATTTAAGTTAAATAAATATCTTTAAAATAAACATTAATATTTAGAACAAAATGATAATAATATAAAAAACTTATTTTTTAAAAATAAATTGGTGTAAATATCATCAAAAGTTATTCAAATGAGTTTTAGTTCCTAAAAGTAATATTTTTTGATATAAAATAATAAAAATTAAAAATTTGAAGTTCTCTAAAAAGAAAAAATACCAAACCAAAATAATATATTCTCAGCATTACATAATATTAAGCAGAGAGAATAAATATTTAAATGTTACTTGTTATTTTTGTTGAATATATTTTAACAATTGTTTTAAATATTCATGTAAAATTTTTTTTACTCATAGAAAAGAAGCTAATTGTACCTTTTTTAACTGTAAAAGCTTATGATTAAAATTATGAGCATGTAATAAATAATTTATATTAACTTTTGCAAGTTATTAGGAAATTAACAAATTTACCATAACATATTCAGTTTTCTTTATGAATAAAAATATAAAATATTCCTAATTACTATTTTTTTTTATTGAATAATTTTAATATTAATAATTTATTATAATAAGATATAAATAATAAGTTAAATTAAAATTATTCTTGATAAACTAAATCTGAATGAGCAAAAACAGAAATTTAATAGAAGAAATCTATACCTTTTTTTTTAATAATTACTTAACAAAAAAAGCTATTTGGTATTTATCCTTGATCCTAATGTTGATAAATATTTACCATAAAATCTATGAAACTATAATTTTCATAAGATTAAATACTCCTAATTACAAAGTTCTTAGATTTTATTATGAATATTTAATATTCTATATTTTCTATCTTATTATCATTATTTGTATTAAAATTTATTAAAAATAAATTATTTAGCATATACTTTTAATATTAATATAGATAAAATTTACCATATAATCTTATTATTTAATTATGAATAATGTTCAAATCTACTTATTAACCAGCTTACATGTTTTTTTTATATGAATTAATAATTGGTGTTATCTTATCTAATTCTATTTTGTATTAAGATTTATTATTTAAGTTCTATAAAAATTATGCAAACAAGATTATATTTTAAAATATTTCTAATAAATTGAGGTGTATTATTAACTAGAATTTATAAAAAATCTTAAAATAAATAATTATTAATAATAATTGAACTGAAAAAAATGTATAAAAGATACATTCAGATCTGGAGACTTACAAATGAGAAATTGTAAAAATATTTATTAAAATATTATATGTCATTTTCTATCTTAAGCTATTGATTCCTCTTTCTAGGATAGGTTTTTGCAGAATAAACTTCTTAAGATCACGTAAACTTTTTAAGTTAATATTATCAATGCTGTATTAAGAGTAATATAAAGATAGCTTTTTTTAACAATAAAAATTTAATTTGAAAGACTATTAGTGCATTTTAGAGCTTAGTTCAACTTTGGCTTAAGAGCTATTTAGTATCAGCGTTAGTATTGACTTAACTTTTTTTAATAAAGACTATTATGACATAGGAATAGCATCAAAATACAATCTTTGAAATTTAGAATACCTTGGACTTGATATTAATGGTTCAAATTTTAAATTAAAAATCAATTATATTATTTTTTAGGATAAAATAAGGGTTATACTTTAAATTTATTGAAATAAATATGGTATTGAAATTATATGAAGTAGTTGAATGAGCCTAATAATCTTAGAGCCAAAAAATTAGTGCAAATGAATGCACATTATACCAATTTTAGAAAATGATTTACAACTCAAATAGATATATAGCATGATCCAGAAAAAATGTAGCATTTTTTTTATCATAAAATTTATTATTATTATTATTTATTTTTAATAACTGTTTTTCTTATCAAACATAAACTAAACTTTTCATTAATTATTAGTAGATTTCTAAGCAGATAAATTGATTAATTTAAAAAAAAATAGATAATAAATCTTAAAATTTTATATATATTTCAAAAATTTTTACAATTAAATAAATGAGACATTTTTCTGGGTATATTTAAATTTTATTAAACTATTCAAAAGGTTTATTTATTATAATGATTTTTTAAATATAAATATCTAATAGACATTTAGATAAACTTTAATATTATCAACTTATATATATTATATTTAAGATAAAAAACTTAATACCTAATTCATTTGATTTTTTATTAACTTTTATATCCACAATTACTAATTTCAGAAAATCAATGGAAGCTTTATAATTTGAAAACTAAAAATAAACCTGTTTTGTTCAAATACTTAATTTAAGCAATTTATAGGCTATGTAAAAAATAATTTACTTTAAATTAAATTAAAATGTAAATAAATGGTAAAATCAAAAATTAATGTATTATGCTAGATAAATATTTGCATATTTGTTTTAAGTATATGATAATTTATAAACTTATGAGCTAACAATATTAAATTATATTTGGTGGTCATCTTTTTATTTATTTTAATTAATAAAAATAAAATATAAATGACTAGCTGTGTCATCATATATACAATTTTAGTAGAAATAAAATAATACTTACTAAAAGAAACAGAAAAAAAGTATGATTTTTCCAAAAATTTTAACAATATTTTATCTGAATTCTTGTATCTTTTTCAACTAATATATATTCTACTATTTTTGAAAATTATTATGTTAGATTGGCAAAATTACATTTTAATGTATTGTATTTTTGTGCGTTTTGATAAAATATTTCCCAAATCTTATATCCTAACTCTATTATTTTACTATGGAGATTATTAGTGAATTAATCAATATTATATGGAAAATAAAATAAGTTGATTAATAAAAAGAAGTGGAAAGTCCAAACTAATTAAAATTTACTTTTAAAAAAGAGCATGAAAATATTTTTTTTAAATAAAACAATTAAAAGTAAAATATTATTTAGATTTATTGCATAGTTAACTAAATACCATATTGTTTACATAAAACTATTCTATCAAAGTACCTTCTTCAGTTAATAAAGAAAATTGAAATTTATGAAAAATGTTAGATGATTTCTAATTATTTTATTGGTTCTTTAGTAAGATTTTTTCTTTTGGCAAGATTTGTGTTTCTGACAATATTATTTGAATGAATTTTAAAACCTTTATCACTTAATAATAATTGATTTTGAGGAAAATAAATAAATTTAGCCAGCAAATTATAGGGTGAATTCAAGTGATATTTAAGTTCATTTTTAATCTTACAAACAACTAAAATGAAATATTTACTATTGAAAAATTTCAAATTAAACCAAATTCTACTTTTTAGATTAATACTAACTTGTTAATTTTGTATTCATTTGTAAATTATTTTATCTATTTAATATAATCTATTAATTATGGGTTGATTTAAATATATATTTAATTTCAAAATACATTAATAAGATTTAAAAATTATAGAAATTCAAACACAAATTGATTTTTAATAATTAATTTAAGAAAATAATTTTGTTATTCATAAAAATATTTCAAAAAATATATATTTTAAATATAATTAACATTCAATTTGAATTAATTTATGGTTACTAATTTAAAAAAAATTAAAATATTGTGAATTTATTATTTTTAACTAATGGATTTTTATCTTAAAGTAAAGAGAAGAATACAATAAAATTTTAGTAATAATATAAGAGATAAAATAATATATTAAAATATGTAAGTGAGAATTCTAAATAAATTCTAATTATTTAAGTTTGCTGATTATTATTAATTTTCATATTCATGCTATTTGATTTTTTTCTATGATGATAGTTTTTGAAGTGATTTTAAAATTATTATCGTCTTTTATTGGATTATGTTCTATTTAATTTTGGAGTAATTATTTGGCATTTTAACAGAAAGAACTACCAACTAATTTTACTGAAGATAATTCATCAAATCAAAAAATTTAAAAATCTTACAAACTCCAAAAACATATAAATTAAAAAAAATACATTCCACTAATCCCACACCGAACTCATCAATTATTATTTTAAACTTAGGAATAAAATTATATTTTTTAATTTTTAAATTATAATCTAAAACCATTAAAATGAAATGATTCCTTAGATATTCGAAAATGATAAATTTAAAAAGAAAATGATTCTTTTTTATTATTTATTTTGATAAAAATAATAAGTATTTGATTTGCTTAAATTAGTTTAATAATATTTTAATTAAAATATTCAATATAACTTTATTTAAGAAAAATTGGCTTCAATTTATATTAAGCTATTAATAATAGATAAAATTATACATTTAAACTTTAATATGTATTAATATCTATTAACATAATTCGCATACTAACCATAAAAAATTTGAAAAAAAATTTAACTAAATTATTGATTGAAAATGATTAATATAAATTTAAAATTATATACTAAATAGAATATATGAATTAAAATTGCTTGTATCTAAATCTAAACTAATCTCTATTATAAATAAATTTAACTATGCTTAGAATATTTTTAGAGAATAATTCTATGATAAATATTTTCAAAATAAAAAACAAGGATACCTATAATTAAGAATAAAAGATCTGTAAATAAAAACTCAGTTGCGTATTTGATTTTACTAGAAATCTAAGTAATATTAGTATTCTTCTATAAGCTCAATCACAATACTTAACTCATAATCATTTTTAATCAATTTTCCGTTGAAGATAAGAGATTACATTACATTATTTACATTGTAATTATGATTATAAATGCATATTTAATGCTCCAAAGAAGGTATAAAATTTAAAAAAACTAAAAAATAATATACCTTGTCCATTACAGTTTGGTGCATCTATTTTTATATATAAAATAAGATAAAATAAAATTATATTATAAAAATAATAAATATTTTTATTAGCACACATATTTTCTTATTTTAAATAATACATTATCTTATAAATTGTTTTAATTTTATTTCTTTTTAACTTAAAAAAACTCTTATTTTAATCAAATAAGTTGAGACAATATTTTAATTTAAATTTTGTAGTTTATTTTAATTAAGTAAGATCATTCATATCTATTAGCTCATAATTTAATAAATTACCTAAAAATGCTTGGATATTAAAAAAAGACCAATATATGAGTTCTAAATGGTTAATTAAAACAATCAAATCTACAATAAAAAAAAATGTTTCATAGAGATTTATATTATCTAAATGAATATAAAATAATTTTATAAATACAATCTACTAAGTTATTAAGAATCCTCAGAAAGTGATTGTGTGTATAATATTTTTAATATATAATTAGTGGTATATTTTTCATAAAAGGTAAATTTATACTTTTAAATTGTCTTATACATTTAGATAAACTAAATAGAAATTAAACTGTTAACTTTAATGATGTATTTTATATTTATTCAGTATCATAATAATACAATTTGATTTTTGCAAATCATGATATAAAATTATATACAAAAAGATAAAATTATAGAATAAAGGTTTATTACAAAAACACATCTGCAATTAATGTAATACTTTCTAACCCTGAATGGGATGAGAGAGAGAATAAATTTTCTTAATATCTATTATTTGATAATATATATGTTGTAAAATGTTTAAGTTAAGCTTTTCACTTAATGAAAATGTTTTTCTTCATAATTTCTTTAAAGATTTTTCCTGATAAAAGAATAAAATATATTTTCATCTCCATAAAAATTATATTTAAAATTTATAACATGCAATAGCAAGTTTTTATGACAATCAAAAATAATTAATTTGCTTTAGAAAAATAAGTTTAGTTTGTGAGCTTATTATTTATTTCTATCCTTGATAAAAATTTACCTTAAAATATATTCATTCTAGAATGGAAATGAAATAAACCTAATTTTTTTGCCACACATTTTATTAGATAATTTAAATATTTAATATTTATAACTTACCCGTTATTTATTAAGATTAATTTTATAGTTCATAAAAAATATTACTTACCCATTTGGTAGCAAGTTTTTATGAATCAAGAAATATTTTAAATTATCTCATGAATTAAAAAATTAAATGATAATAAATAAATAAATAAAAATAAAAATTGAATTCAAAAAAAATGAATAAAAAAAACATGCCGCTTCGCAATTCTTTGATTAATTTAGGTAAAATGATTTATTCTAATTTTTAGTTTAAATTTTATTTATCTAAAATCAATAGCTATTATCTTATTTTTTATAAGATATACTTTCGCTGATTGCAATTCTTAAAATTACTTGTAATCTTTAACAAATGACATAATTGATTCTTATAAGTTTTAGTATGAAGTTATATTTAATATGCCAAGTGGAGACCTATATCAAGATAAGAAATTTTATGGTAAGATAGTAACTGGCTATTTTAAATTTCAAAATTTTTATTTTATAAGATCATTAGTGCCTTATTGAGATTAATGCAACTTCTACTGAGGAGATGTTAAAAAACTATAATTTAACTTTTTTTCATTATCAGGGTTATATAAATAATAATAATATGATTAAAGCTGATTTTTAAAAAAATACTATATGTGGATTAGAATGCTATGGAATGAATTAAATAAATATTGATAGCTTAACCTCCTTCAAAATCTAATTTGTTGCGTAATATTCAACTTTAAAAATTTTATTTTAATTAAATAATTTTCAGTTAAAAAAAAGGTTTAAATCAAGTAAATGTCTAAACATATTTTTTAATGGAAATAAATGATTAAGATAGCAAAAATTTGAGTTTAGAAGGACTTAATAAGGGATTTTAGTTTGATTTCAATGGTTAGCATATCCAATGTATATTTAAAGCTATGTCGTGCAGTTCATCAATATATCAAGTTAAATGCACTGGTTAATTGTAAAGATTTTTTGATAAAACAGAATAAGAACTCATGGTGGCATATACTAAATACAATATCAAATTTAACTTATATTTGTTAAACATCACTGTTTCAACTGTAGCTGATGTAATTATTTTTCATTTTAACTTAACTTATTAATAAAATATAATATAATTAAAATGTCTTTGAATAAAAAAACCCTCACCTACAAAAGAGTATTGATGTAGAATTTTAAAAATAAAGAAATAATATCTTTTTTATGGATTTTGAGAAATTGAATACTTTATTTCATTTACATTTAAACAAATTATTTAAATAAAATAGCTAAAGTATAAATTATTTTAATATCAATAATATGGTTTAAAAACTTTTTTCAGAGCCTAATCAACTTTAAAAATATACGAATTTTATATCTACAAGTTATTAATAATATTTTCTCATGAAAAATAACTTTTTACTATTTTTATTTTTTAACCATTTTCAAAAAAATTTTATTTAAAATTCTACCTTTTATTATCCTTTAACTATTCAAATGATATTTAAAAACAAGACTTTGTATCTTAATATTCTAATCTAAGAAATCTTTGAATTTTGCTAAATTAAAAGAGATTAAATAAACATAATTTAATTTATTAAAAGATCTTTTAAAAAAATTATTTTATATTAGTGCTTTAATATAGATAACGGAGGTTATTGTGATTATAATGGAATTAAAAGTTGCAAAAATGTTTACTAATTAGAAAATATTAATGGAATTAATGTTTGCTATTACAAATAGTCAAACTGTAAATAGGGTAAAGCTGCCTACAAATCTAACAGCGGCTGTTTTCTTTGTAATTCTAGTTGCTAAGTTTGTGATGAAACTCTTGGCTGTGTTTGTCAATAAAATTAATTTCATTAAGTTTAAGATTAAGAGATTGGCTGCATAGACTGTATGGAAAATTGCTTAAAGTGTACTAACAAATATGATTGTTAATAGTGCCAAGAAGGATATTTTTTTGATAATTCAATTAGCAAATGCACAAAATGTAATTTATTAAATTGTGATAGGTGTTTTGATTCAAAAATCTGCCTGATTTGCTAGAAAGAATATCTTATTTAGAATGGATTATGTGTATAAAGTAATTTACAACAATAAATAGTTTCTGAAAATAAAGAGTTTACTATTTAAAGTAAAGAAAAAAGATCATTCTATTAATATTCTTTATTTTGGGTTTTACTTTATCAAACAATATTTTAAATATTCGTTTAAATATTTGGATTTCATCTTGATAACTAACAAAGCATTTAAATCAAATAATAACCAAAAAGTTTTACACTAAGTGGTAGAAATATGGATAAATTAAATAATAGATAATTATCTCAACTACCTTTGAATCAAGTTGAAGATCAAAAATTTTAAAAAATCAAATAATAAAGCTCTTCTTTGTAGCTAGAATAACAGTAATAATAAACTCAACAACAAGAAATCTTAAAAACTTAATTTTAAGAAAATTTATAAACCGAGTAAGTTGCAACATAAAATTATTTTGATTAAATTTAAATTAAAATTGACTTAGAAAAATAGTATTAACTAACCAACATTCATGAATAATAAAGTAAACTCAATATTGATAATCAAAGCAATTTAATTGCCATAAACAAGGATAGTAAAGTAAATATTGATACTTTAAGTGGAAATAATAAATTGAAATATATTCAAGAAGAATAATAAAATGATCCATAAAGTAAATCACAAGTTGATTTAGCAGCATATAATACTGAATAGTATGATAACAGCGAGTAATAAAACAAATTCACAAAGTAGAATTTACTTTTAAAAGTTATTTACTTCCATAACTTTTTGAGTATATTCTTTGTTTTTGACTCAAAAATACCACGCATGTAAAGGTTATCAATATTCTACTTAAGGGTTGTGCATGCTTTATCAATATCAAGCATTTTTGGTCAATATTGTAACTCAGGTGAAATGATATTAACTTGCTTTGTGAGCTCAATAAT
Source organism: Tetrahymena malaccensis 436 (assembly GCA_000231845.2). Lineage (NCBI taxonomy): Eukaryota > Ciliophora > Oligohymenophorea > Hymenostomatida > Tetrahymenidae > Tetrahymena > Tetrahymena malaccensis. The sequence continues at coordinate 47,899 of JH720153.1, read as the reverse complement.
TGTATCTATATGTATATTAATTATAATGAAAATTTACACTATTAAATTAGTTGGTAAATACCTTTATTCTGGAATATTTCTTGGTCTTTTGGGTTACTACATCTATACAATTTCTTCCATTTTGGCTGGTAAACATAGTTCTTACACCAATGATATAATAGGTTGGTTTTTTATCATGCTTATTTTTGATTTAATTTTGGTTTCAGGTTTATTAGCAATTTTCTAATTATTATTAGTTAATCATATGGTCTCAAATACTATTCCAAAAAATAAAATAATTTAAAAATTTTTTAATTTTTTAAGTCTAGAAAATGTGTTAAGAAATTTAAATTTATGATTTATGTATGTTACATTTTATTTGTGTGTGTAAATATTTTTTTTAATTTTAAATAAATATTTTAATCAACAAAATTCATTTGATTTTAATAAAAGTAGTTATGAACTTTTCATTTTTATCATTCTGGCTTATTTATATTTATTATAAAATTCAAATTAATAAAATCAAAAAAAGAAAAGACATTTTATTTGGAGAGTATGATTAAATAAATTCAATCAATGTTTTTTTTTCAATTTTTCAACTTAATTTAAAGATTGAAAAAAAAATATTTACATAAAACAATAATTTAATCATTATTTTAATTAAATAATTTTATTTCGTTTAATCATACAAAAAATATATCTAATATAGCTAAATGCAGTAATTTTTTTGAGTAGTATGCATACTGCGATTAATTTATATTTAAATATGTAAATTAAATTAATTTTTTATAATTTATATATTATATAATATCTTGATTTTTAAAAATTTTAAAATACATAATAAATTTTAATTTGGGATTTATAATAATATATTTTATTTACATATTTGAATGTTTGTGCATATTTTAAAATTATTGATATTTTAATAATATTTTTAATTAAATTAAAATGTTTTTTTTTAATGGTTTTCTAACTTTATTAAGATTTTTTTATTTTGAAATTTTATTTGCAGTTACTAAACAATAAGTGTTAATCATGTGGAACTAAAAATGAAAATTAACTAAATATTAATCTAAAATAGCATATAGAGTAGCTTAAATTTTATCTAGGCATTAATATTATCTTAAAATTGTAAAACAATTTGATAATAATGGCTCATATGATAAAGATGAAAACTAATTAAAAATAAAGATTAAATTAGTTACTCTTTATTAAGTTGAGGTATTAAACTTATTTTCGTTAGTATCATTTTAGATTAATAATAAATAGATTGCAAAAACAGCTCAAATATTAATTTTTTGATTTAAAAAAATAAAACTAAATTTAAGTTTACATAACTTTATAAAATAAAAAGTATTTTAAATCAATAATTAGAACGCTGAAAATTTAGTAAGAATATTCATATCTTTTAGAACTTAATTTAATAGATTACCTAAACAATATTTGAATATTCAATAAAAAGATCAATTATATGGATTGAAAATGGTTAATCTAAGTAATAAAACTCACACTATTTATAATTATTCCATAGATATTCTTACTACTTATATTTATATTAAATAATTTTATAAACAAATTTATCCATAAAATCTATTTAATGATTTGAAATAAAAATTTTTTTTAAATAAGGATATATGAGAAAAGACAAATATTCAAAATATAATGAAAAGTATTTATTATTTGTATAAATTATTATTTAACTAATTACAAAAATAAATTTATTCTTCAAATCACTCAACGGATATAATGGAGAAATTTTCAATTTACTTTATTAATTAGTCAAAGCATAAGCTGAAATATATTTTATTAATACTATGCAGAAAATGTTTTATAATTTTTAAAAATAAATATCTAACTTACTTTTAGATAAATTTTAAAGTTATCAACTTATATATTTTATATTAGCCATAAATAAGTCAATATCTATTTCATTTGATTTTGAGTTTTGTATTAATTTATATTTCCAGAATTACTAATTTAAGAAAATGGATGAAAGATTTAAAAATTGAAACCTAAAAATAAATATATTTAGATGAAATGCTTAAAATTAGCAATTCATAATCTTTATCAAAAATTATTTAGTTACAATATAATTAAAAAAATTGATTTATAGGCAAATAAATTCAAATATTATTTTTGCTAAAATATTTTTATTTTTGCTTTAGTAGTATCATCAAATAATTAAAAATAATATTTTTCTACTCTATTTAAATACTAAAATGTTGACAATAACTCATAAAATTAAATTAACCTATGAGCACAAACAATGCTAATTAACATTTTATAGTAGTATTTTAATTTTATCTTAATAATGTAAATAAAATATAAAAGGCTATTTGATTCATCATTAAACATGGTTTTAGTAGAAATAAAATAATACTCAATAGCTAAGAGAAAAAGGTATGATTTTTCAGAATATTTAATAATATTTTATCCAAAATCTTATCTCCATTTAAAAAAATATATAAATTAAACTATTTTAGTATACTATTATTATGACATATATAAAGCATAGTTTAGTTTATTATTCTAAAGCATTTTGATAGAATACTTACCATATCTATCATATTTTTTTATGTGCTAATCTTAAATCCTAACTCTAATTATTTTATAATGAAGCTTAGCACCTTGATCAATATTGTATGGAAAATAAAATAAGTTGATAAATAAAAAGAAGAGGAAAATCTAAATTAATTCAAATTTACTGTTTAAAAAAATCACTGAGAACATTTGAAGAAAAATAAAAGAAAAATCAAAATTATAAAAAGAAAGTATTTTTATATTTGATAATTATCAACTAAAGGTTAATTTATCAAAAATATGAGAAATAAATATTTTTTTTCTTCAAATATTGAAAAAATAAATGGAATTTTAAAATATTTATTATAATTATTATCACTCAAGATTTATTTTAGATTAAAACATCATTAAAGATTAGATTATTATTTATATTTACTGTATAGTTTAATAAATACCATATTGTTTACATAAAATGATTCTCAAAATATCTTAAATCGATCAAGAAAATTTAACTTACTGAATAATATTATGATTTATTCCTGAATATTTGATGGGTTTTTTATTAAGATTTTCTCTTGGTAAAATATGAGCTTCTCATAATAGTATTTGAATGAAGCTTATAACCTTGATTAAATTAAAAAGGTTCATTTTAAGAAAAATAAATAAAGTTAATAACCATATACTGTAACTTCACGATACACCTACAATTGATTTTACAGTTAGAGAAAGAGGAGAGGAGTAATCTAAATTTCTTAAATTTTTAAGGATCATCTACTATCTGACCTTGGCTCATTGAAAGAAATTACAGTAGCAATTAGAAAAAAATTAACTAAAAATTCATTTTTAATCCTACAAACAAACATATTAAAATATTTATTATAGAAAATTGTCTAATTTTTACTAAAATTTATTTGATATTACTCTATCTCTAATTTATTATTCCTATAAAAAATATTTTATTTATTTTATATAACCTATTAATTATATGGTGTAGCTTTTTATATTTAATTCAAAAATACCTTAACAAAATTAAAAATTATACAAATTTAAATGTTAGATTGTTTGTTATATACCAAAATACACATATCTTTTAATTAATTTTGAGTTATTATATAAAAGTAAGCTATATATTTAATTCATTTAGTAATTCATTTTATCAAATTTTTGTTTGGAAAACCATTTTTAATAAAACACCAATTTAGTAGTTATTTTAGAGACTAAAATAAACATTCTAACATTTTTATCTTTCTAATAAATTA
>JH720153.1:4676-36030 GCA_000231845.2 Tetrahymena malaccensis 436 | reverse complement strand
AATCTATGGTTACTAAAATGAAAAATACAGTTTGTGATTTACTTTTTTACTTTTAACTAATTCATTTTTATTTCAAAATAAGAAAAGGTTACAATCAAATTTTTCTGTTTCAAATTTTAGTAAAAATAAAAGGAAAAATCTCTTGAAATATTTAAGAACAAATTTGAAATAAATTAGAATTATTTAAATTTGTTGATTTTCAAAAGTTTATATATTCATATATATAACCAATTATTTTTTTTTCTAGAAAAATTAACATTTTTGAAATACTTTTAAAACAATTATCCTTCTTTATTTATTCGAATATGTTCTCTATAATTTGGAGGTAATTATTTGATAGCTTAATTGAAAGATTTACCAACTAATTTTTACTGAAGATTTTAATTATAAATATATTTTATTAGTAATCAAATCAAATAGTTTATAATCACCCAAACTCCAAAATATAAGAAATAAAAAATATTTAATACTAACCTCACACTTCACTAGTCAATTACTTAAAATCTATTTTCAATTAAATCTAAGAGATTAAATTAAATTTTTTCATTTCAAGCAATTATCTAAAGAGAAGAAAAACAAAAAATTATTAGATAGATATTCAATAGTCATAAATGTAAAAATTAAAATGATTATCTTTTTAGTATTTATCTTAAATAAGAATAATTTTATTGTAATTAATTTATTAAAATTAGTTCCATAAGATCTTAAATAAAATTTTAAAGTATATTTTAATTAAAAACAAGTAGAATTTTTTGTTTAAAACGAAAATTCACTCACATTCACTAAATAATTTAATAAAATTTTGGATTTAAAACTTTAAAACGTATTAAGATTTATTAACCAATTTAGTCTAAATATCATATCTGCATAGAGATTATACATATCAAAACCAAAACTAAATTCTATTCTAAATATTTTTAAATATACTTTGAAGAAATTCAGAAAATAACTGTATGTAAAATATATTTAAAATAAAATAGCAAGGATATTTATAATAAGGTATAAAATATTTCTAAATATGTATACAATGATTTTTCTAAATATTTAATAATATTTTATCCAAAATATAATATCTACATTAAAAAAATATATATTAAACTGTTTTTGAATGTTATTATTATGAAATTTGGATAGTATAAAACATAGTTCCATCCATTATTTTAAAGTACTTTGATAAAACATTTACCAAATCTATCATATATTATCTGCTAAACTTAAATCCTAACTTTATTAATTTTAGGATGGAGCTTATCACCTTGATCAATACTGTATGGAAAATCAAATAAGTTGATAAATCAAAAGAAGAGGAAAATCTTAATTAATTTAAATTTGCTGTTTAAAAAAAGCGCCGAGATCATTTATAGAAAAAACAAAGAAAAACTAATTAACCTTATATCAAGAAAGTATTTTTGAATTTGATAATTATCAGCTAATGATCAATTTATAAAAAATCTAGAAAATAAATATTCTATTTTCTTCTAATATTGAAAAGTCGATGTGGAATTTCAAATTTTTGTTTTAATTATTTTCACTCAACATTAATTTTAGATTAATTTTAAACACCATTTATAATTAAAATATTATTTAGATTGATTTCATAGTTAACTAAATACCATATTTTTTAAATAATATTATTCTTTCAAAATATCTTAAATCGATTAAGAAAATACATTTAAATGAACAATATTAAGATTGATTGCTAATTATTTTATCAGTTTTTAAGTAGACTTTTTTCTATGTTTCTCACAATAGTATTTGAATGAAGCTTATAACCTTGATTAAATTAAAAACATTGATTTGAAGAAAAATAAGTAAAGCTAATAAGAATACACTGTAACTTCTTAACACTCCTCTAATTAGATTAATCGGTAGACAGAGAGGAGAGGAGTAATTTAAACTTCATAAATTTTTAAGGATCCCCAACTCTCAGACTTTTGCTAACTGAAAGGAATTACTGTAGCCGTAAGAAATAAAATTAATTAAAGTTCATTATTAATCATACAAACAGACAAAGTAAAATATTTATTATTGAAAATTGTCAAGTTTTTACTAAAATCTATTTTATTTTATCTCTAGTTTATTAATTTGGTATTCATGTAAAAAAATATTTCATTTATTTAATATAACCTGCTAATCACATGTTGATTTTTTTAATATTTAATTTAAAAGTTTCTTTATAAAGTTAAAAAATAAAGCAAACTTAAATGTTAGATTATTTATTATATACCAAAATCTAAATATCTTTTAACTATTTTTGAGTCATTATTTAAATACAAGTAATATATTTAATACATCTCTATTTAATTTTATCAAATTTGTTGTTTGGATAGCCATTTTTATTGAAATACAAATTTTGTAGCTGTTTTATTAACATTCTAAAATTTTCTTTTTCTAATAGATTATCAATTCTTTTTATCGGGTATGATCTGTAATATTAGATAAATGAGTATCAAACAGTGGTAATTTAAGAAAATACACTACCCATTATCTAATTAAGGAAAATAGTTAACTTATTCATAAAAATGCTTCAAAATGTGTTGATTTAAAATATGATTAAAAACTAATATTAATTAATCTATGGTTATTAAAACAAAAAATACAGTTTGTGTTTTACTTTTTTAATTTTAACTAATTCATTTTTATTTATTTCAAAATAAGAAGAGATTTCAATCAAATTTTATAATTAAAATTTTGGTAAAAACAAAAGGAAAAATCTATTGAAATAAATCAGAACAAATTTGAAATAAATTAGAATTATTTAAATTTGTTGATAATTATAAATTTATGTATTCATATATATAATCAATGATTTTTTTCTATAAAAATTAATGTTTTTGAAATGCTTTTAAAATAATTACCCTTCTTATTGCAATATTTTCTGAGGTAATTATTTGAAAGTTTAATTTAAAGATATACCAACCAATTTTTACTGAATATTTTAATTTTAAATATATTTTATTAGTAATCAAATCAAATAGTTTATAATCATACAAACTCCAAAATATAAGAAATAAAAAATATGTAATAAAAACTCCACACCTTACTACTCAATTACCTAAAACCTATTTTATTTTAAATCTAAGTGATAAAATTACATTTTTTCATTTTCAAGTAATAATCTAATGATAAGAGTTACAAAAAAATTATTAGATAGATAAAAAATAGTCATACATTTAAAAGATTAAAATGATTATCTTTTTACTTTTTAAATAAGATTTAAATAAAATTTTAAAGTATATTTTAATTAATAACAAGTAGAATTTTTTTATTTAAAAGGTAAATTCATGCACATCCACTAAATAATTTAATAAAATTATTGATTTAAACTTTAAAACGTATTAACATCTATTAACCTAATTTGGCGTACTACCCATAAAGTATTTGAAAAAAATTAACCACCATGATTGATTGAAAATGGTTAGTCTAAATTTAAAATCATATACTAAATAGCATATCTGCATAGATAATTTTTGTATTGAAATCAAAGCTAAATTTTATTATCAATATATTTAACTATTCCTTGAAGAGTTTAGATAATAATTTTATGTAAAATATATTTTAAATAAAATAGCAAGGATATTTAAAGTAAGGTATACAAGATTTCTAAATTAATATGTTGTTGCGTTGTGAGTTTTAAATCTAAACAAAATTTAAGTAACTATCCTTTATAAGTTCAATCTTGGCAAGTACTTAACTCATTATTATATTTTATCAGTTTTCAGTTGAAGCTAAAAGATGAGATTACATTTGTCAATTTTTTTATTCAAATTTGAAGCTTATTATTGTAGAGTACAATAATTCATAGCTTTAATAGAGTTTCATAAATTATCTATAGGATAATTGAATATCCAAAAAAAGACCCATATTCCATATTGTGTATTCAAAATGGTTAAATTAAATTATATAATTTTATCTATAAAATAGTCTTTCTTCTAAGAGACTTTTACTATCAAAATCAATATAAAATAGTTATATAAATACATTAAACTATGTTTATAAAAGTCCTTAGAAAATAAAATGACATTACTTATTATGTTTTTAAAATATTCTTATGGGTATAAATATTCAGTAACCTAAAACAATATAAATTTTTATTTTATCATGTGTAATCAATACTATTAACGATAAATTTTACAAATTTACTGAAAGTTAAATTAAGTTTGATTTTTGCAATCAATCACAAAAAATTAAAAAAATCTCCCTATAAACTAATAGCTTAATTGATTCCCAATTTTTAAAAATAAATTAGCCCTTTTATTTTCATAATTAGTTTTATAAATACATTACACTATGTTTTTAACAGTACTCAGAAAGGAAGCAATATTACATATTTAAACCTATGGAAATACCTTTAAAAATAAAAAAACTATTAAAATATACATTTTGAATGCTTTTTTGATATAATAAACTTAAATAAATTAAAATTTTAACTTTATTAAAATCAATATATTTAATGATATATTTAACAAATTAAATAAAAGATAAATTTATAATTGATTTTTGCAAATTAATCATTGAAAATGAAAAAAATCTCTTTACAAATTTATATTTTCATTGATTCACAAATTATTTTTTTAAAACTAATCCTTTTATTTTCATTTAAATTGATAAATTTGTTTAATAAAGATATCGAATATTAATTCAATTTTTTTAATGATAGAATAAAAATGATAAATTTTTAATAGCTATTATCTTATAAAATATTTGTTGAAATATGTTAAAGGTAAATTTTTTATTTTAGCTGAGAATATTTTCTTAAACAACAGCTTGAAATATATTTCCTATTTAAAATGAAATTTAATCATATCACCATAACAATTTTATTTGTTATTTATCATATATTATTATCAACTTATTAGATTAACAAAAAACAATCTTTACATTAATTCATGCGTATTACTAGCTATCTAATCATAGCTTGTAAAGAAATAGCTTATTTTTATCTATTAAAATTTACCATAAAATATGAAACAAAATGAACTTGATAAACCCCACATTTTTTTACATAATTTAAAAATATTTTTATCTTACCCCTTAATCTTCTTTTTACATATTTTTAAGTTCATAAAAATCCTACCTATTTAATTGATAAACACTTTTATAGACCTAGAAATATTTTAAATAGTCTTGTAAATTAAAAACTAAAATAATAAAAAATAAATTATAAATAAAAATTGAATTTAAAAAAATGAATAAATAAATCATACGACTCCGTAAATCTTTGATTTACTTAAGTAAAATCATATTTTCTAAATTTTAATTATTAATTTTACTTATCTAAATCATATAGCTATTATCTTTCTTTGTATGAGACACACTATTGCTGATTGTAATTCTGAAGACTACATCAATTCTTTAAGATAAAATCTAAAAATAGACTTTTATGGTATAATAATAACTAGTCCTTTCAAATTTAAAAATATTTACCTTTAAAAAGATTATTAGTGCTTTAATGAGATTAATACAACCTCTACTAAACAGATAATAAAAAGCTCTAATCTAACTTACCTTTATTTAGGTAATTAAGTAGAAGCTGAAGTAATAAAAGATACTACATGCAACGAAGAATACTTCCGATATATGAAAGGTTTTTCTGAATTTAAAATAGGAATTGATTAGTAATATTTTAATTGAAAATTCTAATTTTATAAATAATACAATTTTTAGAGTAAGAATTGGATTCTACACAATTGTAATAGACACATAGTTTATACTAAAATTGTTTGATTAAGACAAACTATTATATAACTAAGGGTATGAACCTTTTTATTTTGAAAATACTATATAATATTGTAAGTATGAAGCTATGGTTTGCAACCCAAAAATGTATAAGATAAAATGTTTCTTTAGGACACAAAAAAAATTTGTTGATACAATTAAAATGGATGTCTTATTTAAGTATTAGAACTTCGCTAAATATGAGATATTTTTATAGAAATTTACTGCTGGTACTATCTCTTAAGTAATATTATCTTTATCTTTATTTTTAAACTATAATTCAATTAAATTTTTTGATTTCAAAAAATTTTTATCATAAATTACACTTCATTTAAAATCGTAAATTTGATTCTGATAAAAAAAGAAGTTGACACTAAATTTATAAAATAGAATAAAATAGTTAAATTAATTTTTTAATATCATTTTCTTTAGTGTTCAAAATAATTTTTTATAATTTAAAATATCTTTTAGTTAATAAGAATATACTTTTATTAACATCATAACACTTTTCAAAAATTATTATGAAGCATTCACAATATTTTATTTTAATTTTTCTTTTATAAAAGTGCTAAACTGAAGAAAATTTCAATAATTTCTGTGATCAGAAAGGAGTCTAAAGTTGTCCAGATTAATTCTAATTGGAATCTTATAATGGAATTAATTTCTGTAAATTTAAGCTATCAAATTGTTAAATTGGACAATATACTTTCAAAGATCTTGGTTGTTTTGATTGTCACTCTAGTTGCTATAATTGCGATACTAAACTTGGTTGCGTTTGTAAATAAAATTAATTTTTATTTTCTTTTTCTTATCCCAAAGAAGTTGGTTGCTTAGATTGTATTTAAGATTGTTAAAGATGTACAAACAACAAAGATTGTTAATAATGTAATGATGGATTTTTTTTTGATTATTCGATTAGCAAATGCATGAAATGTAGCTTGACAAATTGTGAAAAGTGTTACAATTCAAAAACTTGTCTAATTTGCTCTTAAGGATACTCTAGTTAAAATGGCAAATGTATTTAAAATGGTTAATAATATTAAATAGAATGTTAAGAAGGATTTTATTTTGATTATTAAATTTAAAAATGCATGAAATGTAGCTTGACAAATTGTGATAAGTGTTACGATTCAAATACTTGTCTAATTTGCTCTTAAGAATACACTAGCCAAAATGGCAAATGTATTAAAAACGGTTAATAGTAATAAATAGAATGTTAACAAGGATTTTATTTTGATTAATAAATTTAAATATGCATGAAATGTGGCTTGACAAATTGTGATAAGTGTTACAATTCAAATATTTGTCTAATTTGCTCCTAAGGATACTCTAGCCAAAATGGCAAATGTATTTAAAACAGTTAATAATAATAAATAGAATGTTAAGAAGGATTTTATTTTGATTATTCAATTTAAAAATGCATAATATGTAGCTTGACAAATTGTGATAAGTGTTACAATTCAAATATTTGTCTAATTTGCTCTTAAGGATACTCTAGCCAAAATGGCAAATGTATTTAAAACAGTTAATAATAATAAATAGAATGTTAACAAAGATTTTATTTTGATTACTCAATTTAAAGATGCATGAAATGTAGCTTGAAAGATTGTGATAAGTGTTACGATTCAAATAATTGTCTAATTTGCTCTTAAGGTTACTCTAGTCAATATGGTAAATGTATTTAAAACGGTTAGTAGTAATAAATAGAATGTTAAGAAGGATTTTATTTTGATTATTAAATTTAAAAATGCATGAAATGTGGCTTAACAAATTGTGATAAGTGTTATGATTCAAATACTTGTCTAATTTGCTCAAAAGGGTATTTTACTGAAAAAGGATAGTGCATATAATAAATAGATTCTGATCTATAGAAATTAAACTATCAAATTTAAGAAAAAAAGAAATTCTATGAGTATCCTTTATTTTGGGTATTAATATAAGGAACTATTATTTTAGTAATTCTATAAATATATGGTTTCTATTTAGATAAATTACATTATTCAATCAACAAATAATTACGAGTAAAGTAAGTTTGGAGTGAGGTATCTAAAAGTAAATAAAATAAGAAATAATTATCCTAAATACCTTTAAATCAAATTGCAGATGATAAGTTTTTGTAAACTGATCAAAAAAGTTTATAATTAGAATAATAAAATTTACAAACTTAATTTTAAGAAAATTTGTAGACTGAATAAGTAGCAACATAAAATTATTTTGATTAAATTAAAACAAAAGTTGACATAGAAAAATAATTCTCACAAACAATAATCCAAGATTAAACTAAACTCAATATTGATAACCAAAGCAATTTAATACTTTAAAGCAAGAACAGTAAAATAAGTATCGATGTTTTAGGTGGAAACAATAGAATTTAACCTATTTAAGAACAACAGCAAAATAAACAGGAAGATTAATCATATATTAATTAAAAAACAGCTAATAAAAGTCAACTTAATTTTATAGAATATTAATACAAATTTAATAAGTAGAACTTGTTTTTAAAAATTTTTTACTTCCATAACTTTATAAGCATTTTTTTAGTTTTTGACGAGCAAATATCCCGTATGTCAAGGCTTGTTATGTTCTACCTGAGAATAATTCATGCCTTGTCAATATCAAGTGTTTTTGGGTAATATTACAACTCTGGAGAAATGGTTTTGACTTGCTTTTTGAGCTCAATAGCTGTAGCAACATGCTTATATGTAACATAGATAATTTACAGGATTAGATTATTTGGTAAATTCCTTTGCGCTGGGATATTTCTTGGTCTTTTCACTTATTATATGTATACTATTTCTTAAATTCTGGCAGGAAACTAAAGCTCCTATAGTAACGATACGATTGGCTGGTTTTTTATAATGCTTATCTTTGATTTAATAATAATATCGGGTTTATAAGCAATTTTCTAATTAATATTAGTTAATTATATTATCTCAAGTAATAATCCTAAAAATTAGCTAATTTTAAAGTTGTTTAATTTTTTAAAATTAGAAAATGTTTTAAAAAATATTGATAATTGATTTTTGTTTCTTTTCTATGTTTTTATGTGTATTTTTTTAATTTTAAATTATTTAGAAAATGATTAATTTATTTAAGATAATAATTAAATTTTTATTTAGATATCGTTTAATGGAGAATATTTCAAAATTTAAATGACAGAGTATAATTAATTGATTTATTTTAGTACGATCTTTAAGTACGAAATAGAGTTAAAATGTAAAGAATCTTAGTTTTTTCTTAATAAAATGAGACTAAGTTCCTTTAAGCTAAAATTTATTCTTCACTGCTACATTTAAATTTTTTTGATTTATTTATGTGAATACAATTTGCGAAGAAAAATTAATTGCTGTGAGGTAGATTAAAACTAAATCAAATGATATTTAAAAAAGAAATTATGTATTTAACTTACTTTTTAGAAAATTTTACTAAAATCTAAAATATTTTAAGTATTCTTCATTTATATTAGAATCAATATTTTTTTTAAAATAGAAAATAAAAAATACTATTCTCTTTATCATCTCTTATTACCTTTATTGCAAATCTTTTTTAATAATTTCTTTTTATATTATTAAAATTTTACAAGCCTAATTCTGTTATTAGAAAACTATTAATAATTTAGATATTTTTGCTAATTTTTGAGAATTTAAAAATATATTTTTTAATTTAAAATAAAATGAAATGATTTTAAACAGATAAATCAAATCTTTAACTATATTTCATTCTAAATTTTAAAAAGACTATAAGTAATATTTAAAAAGCAATTATGTATTTATCTTAATTTTTAGAAATATTTATTAAAATTTAACATGTTTTGAGTAGTATTTACATCTCCAAGAATTAATAACTTTTTTTAAAAATATAGTTTCCACCAGGTCCTTAATAGATAAATTTACCGTTAACCATTAGCATAACTCTGTCAAATATATTCCATATTTCAGAAGAGGGTTAATAAATAGTAAATACTGCTTTTCTCTTTTTTTCATGAGCAATTTTTCTAAGCAAAATAAAAAATACTATTCTTTTTTTCATCTCTTATCATTTTTATTGTATATATTTTTTTATAACATTTGTTTATATTATTAAAATGTACTAAGCTTTACTCAGATATTAGAAAACAATAAATAATTGAGATGTTTTTACTAATTTTTAAGGTTTTAAAAATATATTTTTAAATTTAAAATAAAATGAAATTATTTTAAGTAGATCAATCAATTTCTTGATTTATATTTTATAGTAAATTTTAAAAAGATTAAATTATATTTTAAATAAATTTTAAAAATATTCCATAAATTATTATATTTAAACATATTTATTTATCTAACATCTATTTATTTCAAGTTTTATTTTAAAATATATTCTTAAAAGTTCAAAATTATTTCTCAAAAGGCATTAATTAAATTTTATAATTTATAAAGTAAAATTGTAGTTCCTTTTCATATATTTAATTATCAATTCTTACCAATTGATTTTTTGAGATAATTAATTTGTAAAAAAAAAATATCTCTTCAAGTTTTCTTATCTTCTTTTTTAATAATCAATATCTAAAATTAATTAAAGAATGACTAAGCGAAACTTTCTAATATTCTGTTAATAAAAGAAAAAATAAAATGACGTAATGTGTCATTCAAATTCAAATATTAATTAATTTCTTAATTATTTTTTATATTTTTATTTTATTTATCTTTTAATTTTTTTTATTTTTTCTTTATTTGGATTAATTTATTTCTAATGCCATATATTTTATTAATTTTTCATCTAATGAGTTAATATGCTTAAATATGATTTTATGTGAGGTTTTTATCTTTATTTATTTTATTAATTTATTAATTTATCTGATTATTTTTTCTTTTTTATTTATCATATTATTTATTTTTGTTTGTTTATTTGAGTCTCTCTGCAATGTTTTATGCCTAATCTTAAAAAAATACTTTTTATATATGTTTGGAAAAAGAACTAGTCTAATCTGCTTTAGATTTTTTATTTATTTTTTTTATTTTGAAAATGGTGTGGTATAGATTTTGATGAATTTTCCATTTTTTTTAAGGGTTTGTAATTCGACTTTTAAAAACTTATTTGCCTAGGATTTTGGTTGGATTGGATACAAAGCTTGCTAAATTAACTAGACATTATGTGGAATCTAGTTAATACCGGCCGCCCACGTTAAAAACACCTCTCCTTTGGAAAACTCATCAGATTGTCGTATACCACGATACATTGCTGTATCAATTTATTAAAAGCTTTTTTTTCTCTTGCTTTTGATTTTAATTTTGAAAAATTAATTATGAAAAAATAAAAGAAATATCTAACTTAAAAATACAAAAATTAATACAAATAAATTAAGAAAAAATTCAATTTAGTATTTGATTTGATGATTCATAAAATACAAACATTTATTTATGAAAAAGTCATAACTAAAATACAATTTGAAAAATAAGATTAGGAATATTTGCTTTTTATTCCAAATAATAAATTAAAAGAAATAAATCAATAACATTTTTCCTTTTAAATTTAATTTGTTTCTATTTTACTTATTATTTAGAGAAAATAATAGATAATTTATTATTATATATTTTAAATTATTCATTTCAATATTAAAACACTTTTCTTGTTTAAAATTTATATAATTTTTATAATTAAAAGCAGTATTGGAATTTCTCACCCAAAAAAATCTATTTTAAAATTTAAAGTTATATTATTCTTTTGATAATTTAAATGTATATTAAATTGAATAAATAGAATATCTTAATATTTACTATATATTCCTTAATTTATAGAAATTATAATAAATTTTAAGGATATTATTGTAAAAATAATTTGATTTATTAACAAAGATTAATAATTATGATTTATGTTTTTGCTATTTTTATATTTTAATTAAAAAATTAATGATTTTATTTATATTGTTAATATTTTAAGATATTTCTAAAATAGTGAAAATTGTTTATTTTTTGACAATTTTATAAAATTTTACAAAATGTTTACAAAATTTTATACTAAAAAACAGTAAATAATTAATATTAAATTTTCTATTTTATACATTTAAAACAATTAAGTAATATTTGAAATATTTTAAATATCTTTTCACATATTTTCTTTTGCATTCGATAAATTTATTGCAATTTGTTTGTCATTTTATGTTTTAATTATTTCCTTTTCAATTTAAAAGTATTATCTCATTTATTTAAGGAATTCCTCGTTACTCTATCCTTCAATACGAAAGTCTTTACATTATTCTAAAATTTACTCATCAGTTAATTATTCAAGATTTTTTTCAATACATTATTCTTGATTTTTTTCAGTATATTATTCATCATTTTTATCAGTAAATTATGAATTATTTTTTTCTTCTTCAATGATGGTAAGTAATTAATTTATCTAACTAATTGTCATTTATTATCCACCTGAATTATTTATCTGAGAATTTTGTGGGTCAATCATAGTAGATTAACTTTCAATAAATTAAGTGTCAGTATGTTATTATTCTTTTTCCTACTTACTAGGATCAATTTATTAATATACTTCTTAATTTTCTTAAAACTCTTCTTCAAATTATTCTTATTTTTCTACTTCTTCCTGCTTATTGCTCTCTTAAACTGATTATTCTTATTCTTCTTTTATTTTGTTAATATCTTCTGAAAGTTCTACTTCATTTTAATTAGAGCTGTATTCTTCTTCTTCTTCAGTATTAATTTTAATTGGCTTTTCGTCATTTTCATTGACTTAATTTTAATTAGATAACTCTGTTTAGGTTTCTTGATCAGCTTTACTTATTTTTTCCTTTTTTTTAGATTTTTCATAATCTTTATATGCAATTTTGTATGATTTTTATAAATTAATTACCTAATGTTTGATGAGCCAATGAGTTTTTTTAAACAATTTATATCTTTTATTTTTGATTTCTAATTAATTTCTTAGCTTCAAAAGTTGTTATTGACTCTCATTTTAACGTTTATTTAGTTCGTTTTATAATTATTAATTAGATTATTAAAGATTTTGGATATTTTAAATATTAAAGTAATTGAGATTATTCATTTATAAATCAAATTATTTGCATTTAATTTTAAACATTTCATTTTCTTTAAGTAAATTTTAGTTTTATTCATCTATATGTTTTATCTTATTATCTTACTAATCGATGACGTCCTTCTATTCTTTGGCTAAATTTTGATACTTTTGTAAGTTTTAAACAAGAATTTCAATTTCTTCCTCAGCATCTTTTGAAAGCTCATTCTGATTATTAGTTTTAAGTGAGTTAATTTATTCTTCTAAACTTTTAATTTTTTCATCTTTTTGGACAATACTGCTCTTTAATAATTTAATTTAATTTTCTTGCTATCCTTCTTAATCAGCATTTTTTGAAAGCTAATTCTGATATTAAGTTTAAAGTTTAATTTATTCTTCTTAAGTTTTAATTATTTCATCTTTTTGGACAATATTGCTCATTAATAAATTAATTTAATTTTCTTGCTATTCTATCAATTGAGTTTTTAGCTTTAACTTATTTTTTTATCTAGCAATCTTCTCATCCTTATCATTAAGCAAATCCATAATAATGATATTTTCTGATAAAGTATCTTTAATTTGATTATATTTTTAATCAACCTTATTGTTACACCTTTAATCACGTAAAGTCTAATCCTAGAGTTCTTATGAATGATCTCTATTATTATTTTAAATCAGCCCACCCATTAAATTTCCATTATAATTTTAATTTGTTTTATTTTATTACTAATTTTAAACATTTGAATTTTATTTATGATTTGAGATATTTTGATTTAAAGCATTTTAATAAATCAAATTTTCTTATTATATATTAAGAATTGGTTGTTACTAATTTTTAAAAGTTGGTATTTCTATTTCTTATTCCATATTAGCTAAATTGGCATTAATATTTAATAATCTGTTAGTATTTTGATTTATAGGCTAGTTATTTATTAGAATATTATTATTATTTTTGTATATTTCATTTCCTTTTGAAGTGTTCTACATCTCCAAAACATCATCGTCAATAAGAATTTCTTCTGGTTGCTATTATTATACTGGTTTGTTTGGAGTTAAACTAACAAATGAATTCGATGGAATCTTTTATAGGTTATTGTATTGCTGATTTAGCTTACCTTACTAATACATTTATTCATCTATCATCTTTTCAGGAAATGAAGAATCCTAAGAAAAATGATTAAATTAGCTATTATCAGAATTAGTTTAAATATTTATAGCTAATTCTTTGCTGATAGTGTAAAGTAAATAATGTTTCTTTAGCCTTTGGATGTTATATCTTTATTCACAGTATCTGTTTTTAGGTTTAATTATTCTTACTATAAAATTTTCTTTTGTATAGTTTTTTATATCAAATAAAGCCCAGTTAGGTGATGGAATGCTGTCTGGTGCTGCCTTTAAATTTAATTTGGCTTGCAAAAACTTTCTTTGAGAGAAATCCTGCTCAGCAACAAAGTACCACCTATTTTCATTAGGAATGAGTTGTACCTATCTAGGAATAATATAATCACTATACATGGGGTAATTTTGTAAAAATTCCTAACTTTTTTTATATATGTCTGCATGAAATTCATCTAATGAGCTTAAAATTTTTAATTGAGTAAAATCTACACTTGTATTAAAATTCTTATAATCTGTTAAATCTAGTCTCTTTGATTGAATAGGATTTGTTGGATAATTAATTTTTTCATTCATCATTTTTATTGTTCTACTTTTAGATATTTGAGAAATTAATTAGAGGTAAAAGGAGTCTTCAAAATAATATTTTCTTTAATTTATTAAATTATTTATTTAATAAATAGATCAAAATTTTTTTTAATATGCCAAATCACCTTAATATAATATTTTCTCTTAAATTAAAAAATCAAAAAAATTAATACAAAGATATTTTTTTACAAACAAATATTCTTTTAAAACAAACAAGTCTAAGTCATCTCTAAGTTAAATGAAAGACAAAAAGTCTTTTTACATTAAAACAATTTTCTTATTTTTTTACTATTAAAAAAGATTTATTTATTTATTTAAAAATATAAAAATTCAATCAAAAATATTTGTAAATAGCGGATATATTTCAGAAATATTCAGATTAATGTATTAATTTTTTACAAAATCATTCTTAAAGTTATAGATAGAGAAGTAAGCATTTCAAATTAAATTAAAAATAGATTAAATTAAATTGCTTTATTTAAATAAATTATAAAAACCGCATAAAAAAAATTTAAATAAAAAATAAAATAAACTAAAATTATTTCGTTAATAAAATCTATTTTCTAATAATTTCTATTTTAATTTATTTTTTTAGTTTTAATTTCAAAAAGATTATTATTAAATATTCGCTTGTTACACATTCATTATGAAGATGATTTCCTGTGTTATCTTTAGTAATCAATAAAGTTCTTAATATTAGTTAAACTTTTTTCATTTCAAGACTTTTTTAAATATTTAAATAAAAAAGTGAAGTAAATTTCTCTATTTTATTTTATTGATTTGCTTTATATATATTGAAATAAAATATTTTTATTTTTTAATCTATTTTTATTTTGTAGATAAAACTATTTTATTAATTATAATTATACTAATTTTTAATTTATTAAATTATACATATATATTTATAAAGAATACTCATAAGTAAATTATTAAAGGTTTAAATTTTGTTAATCTATTTTTATTATAAAATTGTTAATATAATCAAACTTAATTTTTTTATCTTTAGTATTTGATACTTTTAAAGAGGTGAGTTAATATTAGAAAATTTAATTTCTAGATTTTTTTTCTATTCTTTTAATTAAATTATGTTCAGTTGCTTGGGGGAGTTAAGTAAACAGATTCTACGTAAGTGGTAAAAGCTTGAGTAGCTACAAATTCTTTTATGAAATCAGAATCATCTTTAGATTTTGCATAAATTATTTTTTAGATTTATTTGACATCTCTTTAATAAGAATTTTAAGGTGGGAGTGTTTTTACAAAGTAATTTTCTAAACAAGATCTTATTGTTTCTATAAATGAACTCATGGAATTATATTATTCGTCTGTCACCTAATACAAAAGTTCATCTTCCAGATTTTTAGTTTATATGCTTTGATTTTATATGGAATTTTTTCTTTTAAATGAAGAGGTTAAAAATTTAAGCCTGTTCGAACTGCGGGGATTGATTAAAAAGTAGCTTTCAATAATGCTTTTTTAGCAACTTGCAAACTATGGAATATTCTTTTCTATAAAATTGCTACTTTCATCTGAGCAAATAATTGCAAGACGATCAAGATCTACCATTACTTTATCCGAAAAATCAGTTCCACTCTATTCTAATTCATCTTTAAAGCTACCATCTTTGTTTATGCCAATAATGAAAGGCACAGGAGCTTCGAGCATTCCAAGCATTTCAACTGGCAAATTAAATATAGCTGGAAAGACATATGTAAATGGCTTGTATATTGAATAGAAAGTTAGAATTACACTTGTAAGGAGTGATTTATTTGAAGAAAAGAATATCAATTTCTATTCAAGTGCAATTGCTGTGAATATAAAGAGGAAATCTTCAAGTGGCAGACATGACATAGTCAAGCAAGCTCCCCACTCTGTTTCTATTTAAATAATTCTATTTTTTGCTGGTACCATGTAGTTTTTCAAGGTGTATTCTGTATTATTTCTAAATTTAAACCTCAAATCTCCTTAATATTCTACAATTTATTTTTGAGAATTTACCAATGCCTTTCTTATGTTGGCAAAACTCTCTGATTGGAAGGTTTAAATTTCATTTTCAATATCAAGTTCAAGTATTTTACTCAAAGTATTGCTACTTTTCGTACACTTGCATTTTAATTATTATTCGTTGCTTAACTTGTATTTGTTATCTGTGTTTTAAGTTGAATTGCTGTCTCTATAAGAATTTTCTGAAATTCTTTCTTAAACAGGTGAAAGATCGATTTTTGAGTCTTTCTTTCCACTATTTCTTTGGCTTTGTAAATTTATACAATAATTACATTTAGTCTAATCTAATTATTTAAAATAACTAACATATTAGTGAGCTCTTTTTATTTTGATGTTATTGGCTATTTCAGTGATTATATCTAAAAAATGGCTGATAAATGGATAATAAGTCATAAAACAGTAAGTAATTGGAACTAAATAAACAGCGTTTTGTTAGTCCTTGCCTGTTCCTGGTTAAGCTGGAACTGTTACAAAATTCTCAGTTGTGTGGCAAATAAAGTAAAGTGATAGATTAGGATTTGCATTCAATAGAACTGGATTTAATTAAGATCTATCAGTAACTTCAGAGGTATCTCCTAACATTGAAAAGACAAATGAGTTTGGACTATTCTTTGAAAAATTATTTTTGAAAATTTGCAAGTTGAGGATGTCATCTACTTTTCCTTCATGAATATTTGTTACCTCATGTCTTTGGAAACTCACATTGAAAGGATAGCAAAAGTTTTTCAAAGATGATCTTTAATTTTAGCCATTATTTGTTTTTTTTCCAGGAAAACAAACATAAATATCTGGATTAACAGTGTCTTCAGATACGTTAGGATGATTCTATGCAATGCTTTCTAGCTCTGATAAAGAAGGCCCAAGTATAAAAAAATCTTCAAAGAATAAATCTCCTATTTATGTAGAATTCTATGATTAACAAATTTGTGAGTTTTCAACAAGTTGATTGTTAAATTAGTTGCTAATTAACAGGAGCTAGTTTTGTATAATACTTGGAGAGTAATATTAAGTATTCGGATTTTCATCAAAAGCTTGCTGAACAACAAAGCTTTCTTTTAAATTATTTTTTCTTTCTATTTTTGGTGCCTATCTTGGCTTTTTAAGTAAATTGTCATGCTTTTAAACATGATCATTTTTTTATTATTTTTATTAGCTCTAATTGTGCTAGTTAGGCGTAAGAAAATTTGATTTTACATAAATGATTTTTTCAACTGGCTCATTTTCTACATTTTAATCATCGAAGCTTCTTTTTTAGTCTTCCTCTTGTGGTATAATCAAGTAGTTGCTTGATTAAATAGATTTATATAAAAAATCATTATTGCTTTTGTTAGTTGCTTATTTGCCTGCTTTTTAGATAATAGGGCACTGAGTAGAAAAAGTTAAGAATTATCCTGATTTTATATCTTGCTGATTGTTCTAAGGAGTTGCTTCAATACTTAGCACAGGATTTCCAGAATTTATTTTAATCTAGTAATCCCCTCCTTCAATATCCACTTTTACCTCTTCTTCATCCTCTATGATGCAGCTATTTACGAGCTAATCTTCTTCAATAAATAATTATTAATTATGGTTGTTCACTTGATTCAGATTCAAAAAGTTGTTTGAATTATTTTTAAGAATGGGTTTAATTTCTTTTTTTTTAATTTTCTCAAACTCTAATTTTAAAAGGTTATAGCTCTAAGTGAGTTTATCCACTTATTTCTTTAGCGATTCCTCAGATAGTAAAAGTTCATTAATCATTTCCTTTTATGTCTCTACTTAATCTTTGTAAGACTACCCCAAATGCTTAATAGATTGCTGGTACATATAATCTTGATCGGCTCTCTCCTCTTGCATTTAAATTATTATTTACCTTAATTTGTCAGACTTAAATTTTTATAGCTGCTCTAAGCTATAATTAGCACTCATTTTTCACTATTCCTGCCTTAGGTTTTATTAAATTTATCAGATAAATTAATATTTTTAGTATGGTAGAGATGTAGAATTCAAATTTTGTGTTACTTTTTATTTTAGATATATTTATTGAATATCTCAAATCAAAACTTTTTTTTATAATATTTTTATAGAATTTCAGAAAAGTTATCAAACAAAAACATGTAAAAATTCATTTGAAGTTTATTATTTATCTATCTATCTATTCCTTCACATCGGATTTATTGCAATAAATTGATAAACATTTCGATTTACAAAAACTGTGCTGCATAATCTAAATCAAAATTATATTTATAAATCCAATTTATAAGAGTAAATACATTTAAAAAAGAGTAAATTTGTTATTATTTTAAAATAATATTTTTAGATTTATTCAGATTATAATTTTAAATAAATTTATTGAGCTTTTTAATACTCGCAAATCTGTATATTATTAACTCTAAATAGTATTTAACTTCACTTACATTTATTCAAATAAATAAATGCTATTTAAATAAAAGCTTAACAAATAAAAATAAATTAGAATTATAAGAGAGAATACAGAAAAAAGTATTCTGATTTAAAAAATAAATTGTTTATTGATGATTCTTTTATAATAGAATCCATTAAGATTCATAAACATTCAAAAAAAAAGATAGTATTTTTATGAAAAAAAATATCAAAAACCATTGTAAGTTAAATATTATTAACTTACTTAAAATATCAAACTTTTTAAAAGTAATAGATTCAAGCTTTCATTTGAATAATTAAGTTATTGGATTTCAACTAAAACTCAAACAAATAACTCTTAATATTATATTTTAATTTACCAAAAATACAAAAATAAAATTTGTTTTTATTTTAAAATCTAAAATATTTTTTTTCAAAATGAGTTTACAAGCATTTCTATTTCTTAGTTTAAAATTTAATATTTTCTCAGTTTATCTTTTCTATTTTAAAAATGTAACATCATTTTAATATAAAATTAATAAATTGGATTAATAAAATTATGAGAAGTATTTTTTAAATCAGTACTTTAATAAATGTTAAAATGAATTTTAAAATAATTTATCAAATTATAAATTTCTATTTATGTATTAACTGATATAATTACCTTTAAATGTCTATTTGAAATTTGTTTCTTTGATACGCGTTTAAATTTTATATTATAAAATTTGCTATTAAAAACTGACAATACAAAAAACTTATTTAAATTAATTAAAATTTAATCAATTTTTTTGATATTCACAAATAATTTAGAATTCTTCTATAAAAAAACAGCAAAAAAACATAGGATTATAAAATAGATTATTCGATAGAATGAATTTAGATTTAGTTTAGTTATTTAATTTTAAAGCATCAAGCGATTTGCTAGAAAAGCTTATGGAAAGCTATGACAACGAAATTAAAGAAGACGAAAAAACATTAAAAGAGCTTTAGGAAATAAAATAAAGATATGAAAAGAATGCTTCACCTGATTTGCTCATCCCATATGACAAAATTTTAAGAGAAGCAGAGGATTATAAATCTCTTCTCATATTGGCTGCTAATTGCAGTGAAATTCAAAAAGAAATCACGAATTATAATAAAAAATACAAAGAATTTTTTAACACTTACATTGAGATTAAGAGAATCAAAAAGTTATATGAATTCAATGAAGACACTTACAATTTGATAAATACTACTAAAAATCTCTGGGATTAAGTTAAGTCTTTGGATTTATAATTTTTAGAAAGTGGTAAGAGTACATTTTAGGCATTTATGTACAATTAGCTTGAAACGCTTTTTAAAAATTTCGAAGCTCCCAACAATAATGTTTTGAATTCTGTTTTAAAAATGGTCAATCTGCCTTATAAAAGGTATAAAATTCTTTCAGTATTTAATTAAATAATTCACAGTATTTTAAATATAAGGCAATATTTTTTTATAGTTCTAACAAAAAAGGATTGGACGATTAAGACGATATCTTAATTGACAAAGAATACCAGCAAATTATCCCTTATTATATTAGAAAACTTGTTCAAATAGATCATGTTATGAATGGTATAATACCAGAAAAAATGTATTTTACTCGTGTTTTTAGTGAGTCAATTATAGTTGCAATTAATTTTCACTTTTTAGGAGATAAAGAGACTAATGAACCTTCTAAGCCAGAGTGGTTCTTTGATTATCTCTAAGATACCTTTGAAAATAACGTTTCGAGATATGCAAGCATTTTTAAAAAAGGAAAAAGAGAAGAATCTGTTTTGCTATTTATGCTAAATTTGTTTTAAAAAATATGTTTGAATCCGATTATCATTCGTTTCAAGTAGGACAAAGAAACATTCTTGATGGATGATGATCTTTTGAGCCATTTTATCACCAAGCTTGAAACTCTTGAAAGTTGCCTTGAAAAGTATTGCTAGAATTATATAATCTAATAAGAAAATACTCAATTAGCTGAATCAAGATTCCTTCCTTACATTTTGGAAAAAGTTTTGTTAACTAACGAAGAAAGTATTTTAAATTTAGTAATTAATAAAGAATTTAAAATATTTGATGAGAAAATACTTTAGGTAAAATATAAAACAACTGTCATTCATTAATAATATTCCTTTAAACTATAAATTAGCCTATTCTAAAAGTAGACATGAGAGAGCTTCAACCAAGATATGCTACAGAAAAAGTAAAAAAAATAAATAAAATTATGGATTTTAATTAATCTTATTTTATTCTTCAAATAGAATTTCGAGATATTTCCAATAGTTGAAGACTACACTTTACTATTTGCCAAAACAGTTAAAAAATATGGATTTATAAAAGATGCTACTTTAAAAAACAAAGTCAAAGAAATATTTTAAGAATAATTCTTTAACAAATTTATGGAAAATATGCATACTATATTTGAATAAATCTCAGATAATAGTGATGATATTACTCTTCAGTTAAGTAAGAATATTAGTTATTTTTAACTTTTTTTAAATTTTGTTTTAATTATATTAAGATGAGTACTTCAGAAAAGTTTATAATGTTCTTCGTTAGTATTAAGAAAACAACCCTTTAGGAGGCAAAGAAAATGATTTGAAGGTGTTAAAAAAATTTAAATAAGAGTGTATAGAGTAAGTAGTATTTAAGTTTAGTGATCCTATTATAAAAAGCAGTTTAAGAGATACTAAAAAGCTAGTAAATTCAACATACTTTAAATATTTTACTCACCCTAAAATTGTAGAGGAAACTGATGTAGATGTAAATGAGTTAAAAACATAAATATTTGAGACTCTAGTTAATCCACTTAAACAATTATAGAAAAAAATAAGCATAAAATCTTTTAAATATGTAATTAATAAGCTGTTGAAAGATTTTGAAGATTTCGTCTTTAATTAAATCTTCAAATCTTATACTAAATTCTCTATATTTGGAATCGAATTTTTAATTGACAGTGTATTTTTTGTCATACTTGACACAATCTAAACATCCATTGAGAATTTACCAAATGTAGATTTTGAGAAACCAAAAGAAAAGTAATATTCATTTTTTTACATAATTTTAATTAAATGACTTTCTTTATTAGATTAATTGAAATAGAAAAATGTGCCAGCATGGATAAAAAAAAGTTAAATCTTATGCTTAGTGCAGAGTAAAGCGAAGTATTAAGCCTTCATTTTAAATTATTGAAGAAAGAAGAGATTTAAATATTAGAAAGAATTAATTTGATTAATGTCTGAAACAAAAATTAATTAATGAATTATAAAAATAAAGTTTTTATTTATTATAAATTAAAAAATATCTTTAGAAAAGATAATGTAAATAAAATTGTTAATTCTTTCAAAATGATTTTTAAAACTTAAAAATTATTTTATATTTTATTAATATTTTGTCACAAAGTTTATTAAAGATCATCTGCTAAGAATTTATTTCTATTAATTTTTATCATAATACAAACCCAAAAGCTAATTTTTTCAAATATATTGTTATTTTTCAAATATAAGTTAGAGAATATACAAAATTTAATATTTTTTAGGTAAAAAAAGGCAGATAGATAACCTGCCAATACTAGTATAGTATGAAATTTTAAGAATAGCATCATATCAGCAGAAATTAGGCTATATTTATGAAATATAGTTGCAATTATTGTTAAAATTTGAAAAAAATATAAAGTATATTATTGTAGAAGAGTTTAAAATCTTAAAAAATATAATTACATAATTTAAAGTTAAAATAAATTAATTAACATAAAAAAAAAATATTTAAAATTTTTGCCCTTTTTTATTTGTTTCAAAAAAATGATGAAAATATTGATGAATTTTCAAGGTATTCATTCATTTAAATTAATGAAATCTTACCTTAAAATCTTTGTTTATATATGTAGCTTAATCAAACATAATTTATGGAATCTGTCTGTAAATCTTTTAATATTTAAACACTAAAAAAAGCATATTTTTAATTCAAATAATATAAAATCAAATTGATTTGATAAATATTACTTTCAAAAGTATAAAATGTATGATTCCTTCAACTTCAAGTATTTATCACCTTGATAACATGATTAAAATTTATTTATTAAAGTAAGTTCTTAACTTAATTAAAATTTAAAATTTAAAATATTAAATTAAGAATTAAATTTATTATTATTAAGTTTAGTTAAACGCTCTTAAAATAATAATTATAAGACTAGAGGTAATATACTTTTCTTTATTTTTGAGATCCTTATAAGAAAAATTCTAACTTTGTTTGATTTTTTTTGGGATATAAATTCTTAATTTATTTAAGCATTCTCTTATTCAATTTGATCTAAAGTAATATTTTGTTTAACCTAATATAATTGCTTATGAATACCAATTCAAAATATGCTTTGATAATAATTGATCTTTAAAATGATTTTTTAGAAGATAACCATTTCTCTGATTTAAGAGGAGGAGATTTGAAATTTAATAGATCAATTCTTCCAAGAATCAACTAAGTATGCTAAGTTTTTAGAAAAAAATAATATCCGATCATATGGATACATTCTATTTATGGTGAAGTAGAAGAGTAAAAATTACCACCTAATTTCTTTAATCCCACAGAAGACCAAATTAAAAGAGTGCCATTAAATAATTATCTATTGAGTGGTAGTCACAACTAGGGCGAACCTAGCTGCTGTAAAAGAGATTCAACAGGAATCTAATTTTTCAAAGAAGTTACTTAGATGTAGGATAAAGAAAAAGATGTTATTATTTAAAAATAGTATTATTCGGCATTTAGAAAAACAGCTTTACTAAGTTATCTAAAAGAAAATAGTATTTAGGAAGTAGTAATTTGTGGGATAGCAACTAATTACTGTTGTAGAGCTACTAGTGTTGATGCTTTTCATTTAGGCTTCAAAGTAACTATGCTTTCAGATTGTTTGGCTGCATCAACTTAAGATAGACATAATACAGCTTTGAAAGAGCTTAAGAATACAGATTTATAAATAATCGATTCAAGTTAATTTCTACTTATTTTAGATGAAATAAATAATTGAATTTTTTTATTTGTAAATAAATATAAATTTTATAAAAAACATTTTAAATAATTTTTTTCTATCCTGGTTTAGAAAAATGATTAGTGAGTATTTTTAAGTTTGAAAAGCTTCTTTACTATTCATTTTTTTTAATTTGAAAATAAATTCTTTTGATTTATTTTAGTATGTTTATTTAAAGATTTTTAACCATTTGAGCATAATATTCAAATTTATGAATTACTTTATTTTATCATCTATAGAAACAGGTATATTAATATTCTTGTTAAATGTCTCTTTATTTTTGAAATTAAAATATTATTTCAAGTTAATTTTGTAAAAATTTTTTTTTCATTTAAATTAATTAATTTTGAAATTTAAAATTAATAAAATTAAATAGAAATTACATGCATTTTTTATTTCTAATACTATAAAAAATCTATATTTTCTTAAATGGAGCAAAATTATTTTGTGATTTCACATAAATTATACTAAATTTAATAATAAATTATTTAAAATTTTACAAATAAAAATTTCCTTTAAAAACATTTTAAGAGTTTTAATTATTTTAACCAATTTATAAATTTTTATTATTTTAAGAAGAAATAAATTCTTTTTCTTTATTATTTCATATTTACATTTCTTTGCTGATGTTTAAATTTAGGGATATTTAAAATATTTTTATTTTATGAAATGGTTTGAATATTCCATTAGCCATATATTATTTTAGACAAAACATTATTGACAATTTAAGAATGTTTTATCTTCATTGAAGATTAAGTACCAGATTAATTATTTTCTTATCCGGTAAATTAAATACTTATTTAATTTTACATTTGTTCTTGGTAACAGAGTCAGATTTTTACCTATCTAAATGAAAAAAAATTAAAGAGTAATATGGTAGAAATAATAAATGATAAATTAAGATGAACACATTTTTACATTGAAAATAAAAAGATTTATTATAAAGTAATAAAAAATTTTAATTGAAATGAAAAATAATAAATTAGAAAATGAATAAGAGAAATAAAAAATAAAGATTTGGAGGATATTAAATAATTAAAAAAAAGGATATCTACCTTATTTAATTAGTGGAAAAATGGAAAGAAAACACGTATTTGATAATATTGATTTGAATTGGTAATCAACTGTATTGAAATTAATTGTTTTTGTTTTTTTTTTGCATGCTAAAACCATGAAGAAAAAGAATGAATCAATGAAAGATTGATTATAAGCTTTTTGTATGTGTGTTTGTTTGTATCTTTTTTGATTCAATAAAAAAAAGTATGATTTATTTTAACAATTCAATATATTAAAATAGCATATCTGATATCTTATTTGTTTGAATAAAGAAAAATTAAATATTAATTTCCAAATATAAATAAAATAGGAAACAAACACAAACAAATAAATTGATTACTCATCAGCAATTTAAGCAGCGATGAATAACACTAAGACATATTCATATTTGTTCCTTCTAATTTGCGTCCTCACATTTACATAGGCATAAATTTCTTAGGAATATATCAAATAAAGCGAGGTTTTTGTAAGAAATTCAATTGAGAATGGTGATTTGAGCTTTGAAAACTTATACAAAGAAGGATTTAATTATAAAGTACTAGCTGACTTAAACATAATTTAAAGCGCCAATGCTTGCTCTTTTTTGCAAAAGCAAGGAGACATCCAAAAGTTGCTCACTGATTCTAAATCAATATATTATTTCTTGAAGCTTAAATAAATGATCCCTAAATGCAACATAGAATACTCAACAGTAATTTTTTATTTAAAATGCCAATTCATCGTGTTTATCTCTAAATTTGTTTTGGATTAACAATTTATTCGAATAAACAAGATATTTTTTATGATTTTAATAGGCTGCTATTAAGGAAGTCTTACAAAAAGAAAGCAGCAGCGTTGATACTGCAGAATAAGTTTACTATACTACAGCTTTGGCAATAGAATTAAATATGGAAAAAATCTATACTTAAACATGTGGCTTATATATGTTATATCTCCAATAGGATGGTACATCTAGAGTTAGATCATAGGATTAAGTAACGATTTTTTCCTTTCATATATCTAATATATAATTATTTTTTTAGTTTAAGTTAAAATTAATATTATTTAATATTAGGAAAATAGAAATAATATTGCAACTGGATATATCTTGGATGCTTTATAACTTTGCTTGTAATTATAATAGCAAGGTAATTAAAATTAAACTAAAAAGTCCTTAAACGAAACTGAAGTTCTCAAGTTTATCGATATTCCTTTAGAAAGTATTTTAGTTAATTCAGTTTAGATTGAGAATAGATAAATATGTATTTTGGAGAGCACTTTGACATTAGAAGTAACAGCAAAAATTTACAAATTCTTCACAACAGTTCCAGTTATTTAGAATCTTTAATCTTATAAGACATTCCAAAGCAAATTCAAAAATGGAATGCTTAGTTTCTTAAAAGAAAATGCTAACTCTCAAATTCTCAATCCTAGTGAAAAGTTCGAGCTAGTGAATATTTATATGGTAAATTTAATTTTTCACACTACATTTTTCACTAAACATTTTTTCTTCAAAAAAGAATGCCAGAGATTCAGATATTGTCACAGTAAAAAAAGCAGTTTATGATTTAAAGGGAAAATAATCCTCAATT
This sequence comes from Tetrahymena malaccensis 436, assembly GCA_000231845.2. Taxonomy (NCBI): domain Eukaryota; phylum Ciliophora; class Oligohymenophorea; order Hymenostomatida; family Tetrahymenidae; genus Tetrahymena; species Tetrahymena malaccensis. The sequence goes on along the minus strand of JH720153.1, from coordinate 9,585 downwards.
TTGGTTCATTACGAAAACATTCTTGGTGAAAAAACCCAAAAAACTCAATAGTTGAAGGCCACCCTTTACAGACGTGATAAGTTAGTTCAAGCTGATATTTTATCAACAAACAGCACAAATGAATAATGGCCAGTTGAATTTAAGATTAACAATTCCTTGATTACCGAACCTGGTTTCCATTATTTGAAAATCTATGATAATTAAGAAGAAATTCTTTCAGAGAAGGTACTCTTTACAGCTACTTTAACTGTTAAGAGCATAGAATTCGAAATCGCTCAAGGAAAGGGAAAAATTCCTAAGAAATACACTCATTCTTACAATTTAAAGACTAAAAAGGTTGAAAAGATGTAAGCCAACCAAAACTCTTTTGTATATGTTCAATTCGCTTTTTCTTTCGCAAACGAAAAATACTAATTCTCTCCCTCTTAAGTCGCCATTCGTTTAAGACACCCTACTTTTACCAGTGTTACTCATCTTGTAAATGCTCAATATGATGAAATTTCTAATTCCTATCTTGCAATTGTAGATTTTGGTGATCCTTTAACTATTTTACCTTACTCAGCCACTTATGAAGCTGAATTAATCATTGCTGACCAAAGACTTACTCAATAAATTGTTCATAATTTTGTAACCCTTGAAACTACTTTCAAAACTAACCGCAATGACAAAAACCCACCTAATGACGCAGATTACTTACTCCCTAAGCCAATTACTTATACAATTAATGATGAAATCAAGACTCCTCCTATCTTTTTCATATATGCTGTTGTCTTCATGATGGCTTGCTGTTTCGTTTTCTTCTTTGTCATGTTAAATAAGATAAACTTGAATTGGGATAAATATAACAATTTATCTGGAATCTAAAAAATCTATGTTCAAATCTTTATACTTTCAATATTAACAGCTTTCTCCTTACTTCTACTTTTCTGGGTAAAGATTAACCTCATGGAAACTGTTACTTACATTTGTGTAGGAATAGTTCCATTCCTAATCTTAGGTAACTTAGCTCTCAATAGCTTAACTGGAAGTAAAAAAGCAAACTGATAAATCGACATCTAAGGTTTGATTAATTAATATAAAATTAATTGATTTTGTAAAAAGTTTATATTTTTTGAGATTTTGTTTGTTTTATTTACGTATAATACTCTATTTTAAAAATATCTAACAAATATTTTAAAAACAAAACATATATTTTTGTTTCTTTGATGTTTAATTTTAATTGTTTATTATCACTCTCTTTATGTATAATTTAAACAAAACCTAAAAATATATTTTTTTAATCTTCCATTTTTAAAAGTTTACTGATAAAATTTGACCATAACAAATTTAACAATATCTTTGAATGATTTAATAAATTCTTCGAACTTTTATGATGAGAGTTAAATTTTTTTCTTTTTACGTTTTTCGAATTCATTTTTTAATTAAAAAGTGAAATGAATAACGCAGACCTCTTTACGAATAGAATTTACATAGAGCGTAATCTAAAGAAGATAATTAAAAAATTAAAAAAATTACCAAATTTGTTGAAAAAAAAAGTTTTTGGCACATCTAATTTAAAAGAAATAGGTTTGAAAGTTATCAAAAGCATTAATATAAAATGGATAAGGAAAAATCATATGATCTATTATATAAGTTTATAATTATTGGCAATACAAGCACTGGTAAAACTTGCACTCTACATAATTTTCTTGAAGGAAAATGTAATATTTTATTTTTCGAAAATTTAGTATTAAGTATGAAGTTTAAATTCTCACAAAATATAGCTCTAAGTGATAAAAAATATCCAATTTATCTATATAAAAATGTTATTAACAATATCAATATATCAAAATAGTTAAAAAAAACTCTTCCTATACGATTGGTGTTGAATTCGGCTCAAAAGTAGTAACAGTAAAAAATAAAAACATTAAATTACAAATTTGGGATACAGCTGGTTAAGAAAGGTTTAAATCAGTTGCAAGGACTTATTATAGAGGAGGATTAGGGGCTATAATCGTATATGATATTACAGAGTAGATTTTTTCTTTTTATAACTTTTTATTTAAGTTAAAATTAATTTTAGTGTAGAGTCATTCCATTCTGTGAAACAATGGATTGCTGATGCAAGAGAATTAGCTAGAAGTGATATTTGTATAGCGGTTTGTGGTAATAAATGTGATTTAAAAGAAGAAAGACAAGTTTCTTAGCAAGATGCTGAGAATTTCTGTAAAGAAAACAATGTAATGTTTTTTGAAATATCTGCCTTAACAGGCGAAAATGTAGAAAATGCATTTTTAGAAGTCACAAAAGTAATCACTGAAATGGTTGAAAAAGGTAAGATATTAGCTTCATTTGAATAAATAAATCAGCAAAATTTTTTATTATTTTTACAAAAAAAAGGATAAATTAGTATGTCTGATTTAAAGCCAAGAATTACTGCTGGCTTAGGAGAACACACTAGAAAGCAAGAATAATAAGAATCGAATTAAACAATGTGCTCTTGCTGATTATAATTTAAAATTTACATTTAGTTAAATCTAAGCAATGAATAAATAAACTGTGAATATAAAAATGATAAATAACTTTTTGGTGAAAAACATATAAAAATGAATGAAAATAACTCAAAAATAAATAAATAAAAAAAATACTAGCAACAAGAATAAATTGCTAAAATAAGTAATCAAATAAAATATTTTATTATTAAAATTTAATTATATCTTAACTCATAATTATTCCATCCATATTTTGTTTAATATTTCTACTAAAACTTAACAAGTTTGTAAATTTAATTTAAGAAAATATCAGGTCGAGTAAATTAAAAGTCATAAATTATCGAATTTTATATTTAAAACTATTTTTCTTTTGAAAAAAATAAGCTTATTAAATATATTGTTAATTATTTCTGCCAATTTTATTAGAAATATATTTACTTTATTGTAAATTTTATCTTTTTAATAGTTTTTATTTTGGAAAGACTTTTAATTTAATATAACAGAACAAATTATTAAATAAAATCTGAAGAAAAAATTCATAAATATTTTCAGTAAAATAAAATAATATCATTATATTTTGAGATGCCTTTAAATCAAAGATTAATATGAAATGATTATTTTAAAAATTTTATTTTAAATCTTATAATATTTAGAAAACATAAAAATATATATAAAAAGTTAAGCTTATATAGATAGATTAATGCTTTGTTGTTTAGTATTTTCAATTTTCAATAATAGAAAGCACATATAACCATCAGGCTAAAGGTAAATGCTAGCAAAGAACCAAATGAACTTGGAATACAATACAAGCCATCTGCTGAAGCAACGGGTGTTTAGGTGTTGCAAAGAGAACAATCAAGATTTGTCCATTTAATAGATCTAGCACTACCACAAGTAGCTTAAGTAGGTACACATGAAGAACCGTCATTGTTAGCCCAAAACTTATTGTCGTTATACTGAATTGCACAAGCTGCACAAATAAAATCAGTTAAATTGAATGACACTTAGCAATTGATAGATCTACTTGAAACACATTTAGAGCCATCAAGGCTTGCGAATGGAGTGTAGGGAGAACATAAGGCGCAGTCTGAATCACTCCAAGTATTAGGTGCTCTTTTTATGCCACAAGTTGCTGAAGATGCAACACACGAATTACCTAATATATTTGCATATACTCTATTATTAACTATAGTGATATTTTAGCTGCTAGTAGAATTGCTGTTAGTAGAGTTTGTACTATTATTATAATTTGGGATAGTACTATTACTATTGGTGTTATTAGAGTTATCATTGGTATTATTTTAGTTACTATTAGTGTTATTTTAGTTGTTGTTAGTGTTATTATATTAGGTAGCATTTTGGTTATTCAACTAAGCACATTCAAAGCATATAGAATCGGTTAGATTTAAAGTGGCAGTGCAGTTGCTAGGTGAAAATGAGAAGCAATATTCGCCTCCACTTGATGCTAGAGGTCTATCAGGAGAGCAAAGTAAGCAATCTCCATCAGTCCAAGTATTAATTTTTCTATTACTACCGCATGTTGCATTTGAGGCAACACAAGCTGTACCATTTGCATTTGCAAATATGTTTAGATTTGAGCTTGTGTTATTAGTGTTGTTAGCATTGTTAGTGTAGTTACCATTATTCGCATTAGTACTGTTGTCTGTACTATTTGTATTATTAATCTACTAAGCACATGCATAGCAAATAGAGTCAGTTAATCCTGAAGTAGAGGTACAATTATTGTTAGAAACACCAACGCAAGAAGCTCCTCCAGTTGAGGCAAACGGAGTTAATGGATTGCAAAGTGCACAATCTGAATCTGTCCAAGAATTTGGAGCTCTATTACTTCCACATGTTGCAGAAGAAGCAACACATGCTGTACCATTTAGGTTAGCATATATATTCAAATTCATGCTTGTACTATTGTTGTTATTAGAATTTGTGCTATTTCCACTACCTGTACTATTGCCATTGTTAGTGCTATTATTGTTTGAATTAGTGCTATTATTATTGTTTACATTTGTACTATTATTATTGTTTTATTAAGCACAAGCAGAACAAATAGCGTCTGTTAGACCAGAAGTTGCGTTACAATTATTTTACTGACTAGCTATGCATTAAGATTTGTCACTAGAAGCAACAGGAGTTAAAGGATTACAAAGGGCACAATCAGCATCAGTCCATGTATTAGGAGCTCTACTACTACCACATGAAGCTGAAGATGCAACACATGCAGTACCATTATAGTTAGCAAACAATACTTAAGTTGAATTAGTGCTATTATTATTATTTGGATTTGTGCTATTGTTATTGTTTGGATTAGTGCTATTATTTTAAACATTTGTACTATTATTTTGTTATGAGCAAGATGCACAAATAGCATCTGTTAAACCAGAAGTTGCATTACAGTTATTCTATTAGGAGTTTGCTACACA
>JH720152.1:35190-112122 GCA_000231845.2 Tetrahymena malaccensis 436 | reverse complement strand
CAACCCCAACCCCAAAATTACATATTTTATTTTTTTTGATTATTTTTAAATAATTTAAATTCATTTCATTTTAACTCATTTTAAAACCTTTTTACACTATTTATTTTTAAAAATTAATTAAAGAAAAAGATATAATTGAATTTTTAGTTAGATAGCTAGCTAACATTCAGTCTTTTAAATTAATTTGAGAGACGCTTATTTCAAACTAAATATTAGCAAAGATATTAAATACTGTTTATAATTAGTGTATGTTTATATTTATTTTTTAATAATTAAATATATTAATTTTTATAGATAATTTAAAAACCGCGAATAGATAATTTACTATTTTAGCATACTGCAAATTATAAAAAGTTATTAAAATGGCTAACAGAGAAGATTTTAGATAGAAATTTAGAGAACTTGATGCTGTAGTTAATCAAGGTAACAAAAAAGAAAAAATGTAGATTGTTACAAACGAAAAAATGATTAATTCAAAAACAATACATATGAATTTAGAGGATCATACTATTGGCAATTTAATGAGAATGCATTTGCTCAAGAATAAGGAAGTAAAATTTGCTGGGTATAAAGTTCCTCATCCTCTTGAACCTAAGTTAGAGCTTAAAGTCTAAACTGTTAAAGATAATACAAATTAAATATTGATAGATACACTCGATACTATTATGAGATAAGTCGAAACTATTTAAGATAGTTTTTTACAATAAGTTAGATAATGGGAAAATTGAATAAATTGATAGGATAGAGATATATACCTAATAACTATAAATAAATCTATTTCGTTTCTACTATTTGTTCATCTTATAAATTTCTAAAATTATTTTACTATGAATTAAGAAAATTTTATAAATAAAATGAAATTACTTAGTAATATTTTGATAAAGTTTTTTGTTTGGAATTCTTATTTTTGATTGATAAGATTTAGAGCTTCTAAAGACAAATTAGACTTTGTTTTTTTTATTACATCAAGTTTAAATTTATATAAAAAAAAAAATCATTTTTAGAGAAAATATTCATCATATGTAATTCAAATTTTATGATTTAATAATATATTTTTATAGAATAAAAAAATAATTTTTTTGGACTAATATACAATAAAATGATTGGCTGTACTCAACAGCTTAAATAATTAATTTGAATAATCAAAGTTTTTTTTTTTGCACAAAAAAGCACATTTACATTTTTTATTTAATTTAAATATTTTGATTAATTGTCTTTCACTTTATTTATTTGTCTATTTAAAAAGCAAATTGATAATATTCTATTTTATTAAAGCTTGAATGTGTTAAAATTTATAATTTATTTAGTGTCTGAAAAAAAAGATCTTCTTTTTTGAAATTATTAGTAGAATATGAGTAATATTTTTTGAGTAGTAATTAGATTTTTAGTGGTTTTTGCTAGTATTATTAAATATTCTGTAAAATATGAATTGCTAATTTAATTTTAAATAAATTCGATTCAAAAAGCATAAATTTTATTTTGTATTTATAAAAAATATTGCTTTTCTAATGAATATTTTTAATTTCAATCTATTTACTTTGAATTAAAAGTCAAAGAATTTCAAAAAAAAGTAATTTTTAAAGGTTTTATATGCATTTTATTAATTAAATTGGAAGATCTTATTGACATTTTTATAAACTTTAATCGAATTAGATTATTCTTAACTATAAATGATTCAAAATTGACAAATTTTAATGGATAGATTATTTAAAATTACACACAGCTTAGAATAAAGCTTATTAGAAAGAGCGATTTTATACAGTATCTTGAATATATTCTTAACAATTTAATTTATTTAATTGCAGTAATTAACTAAAAATTTGATTTATTAAAATATAATAAATTTTTAAGTTTGCAAAATTAAAAACATAATTTTTTTATCTCAAAATTTTTAATTTTTAAAGCTAAGAAATTTAAGATAGATTCAGTTTTAATGTCAGCAAAAAGATCTTTTACTAGTCTACTTCCAGATCTTGTATCATTTCCAAAAATTGGGTCTGAAAAAGGATCTCCTAGGAACGCAAATTTATAAGATTAGCAATAATTAAGCAAAACAAAAGTATAGCTGAAGGATTCTACCTTAAGATATGGATAAGTAATAGAAATATGTGGCATCAACTAGAATCAAAAAGGACTATTATACAGTAAAGGGTAAATCAAAAACTTTTAAAGCTACTATTTTCTACTAGATTAATTATAGAATAGTCTTTGTGTAAGAGAAATAAATAAGCCAAATTATTTTTTATTGTAAAAGATGGACTGACAGAAATATATGCTTTGTAGAATCTAAAAATTTAGGCGATATTTCTAATAAAAGAGAGTGTTTTTTTAGGATTCTCCCAAAAGGAACATTTTACATTCATGACGAATATTCAAAATCTAATGAGTAACTTATTTAAATTATTATATTAGTTTTTTTAATTAGCAAGGCTAGGTATTAAATATACTTAACATCCATTAGAAATACATAAAATTATGTTTTAAGTTTTCGAAATAGTAAAAGAATACTAAAAAATTAGCATTATTAATGATATATTTATAAAATTTCAAGGAAAAATAAATTCAAATATTTTTATTTATTAGGAAAGATAAACTTTTATTAGAGAGTAGGTTAGCTAGGGAGTTAAAGAATTATGAAAATTTAGTTATTCAAATGAATGCGACTGTAGTACATTTTGGTAGTGAAGTTATTCTTTAGCATTTAGATTCTGGTGAATACTTATATGGAACTTAAAAATGTCCTGATGTTCCTTCAGATTCATTTAAGCTGAAAATAAAATCATAGTTAAAGAGCATGAACTTATTTAAAATTATTCCAACAAATTTTTATGACATAGAAGGAGATGAAATTAGTTTAGGACAAGAAGTGTATCTTATGCATGTTAAAACAGGATATTGTGTAGATGTGTTTAGAAAAAGATAAATTATTTATGATGAGCAATAGTATTAGACTTTTTAAAATATCGAAGAATTTATTCAATTAAAACGACCAACTAAAGGTGATAAGCGATTTAGAGGTATATTAACAAACAGTAGAGAAACAATATGGTCTTTTAACTTAATATTTAACCATGTAAACTATTACTGTTAAAATTTATTTTATTTATGCTAAAAATAATACTTATTTTTTGTAAATTAATTAGTTAGTAGAGATTAATTAAGTAAAAAAGATAAAATTTTATTTTAATTATTTTTTATAAAATTTTAATAGACGTATAAAGATGATGATAATATTTATAACTTTGACTTAGTCTAAATAATACACAACAATAAAAATAGTATTTTATCTAAAAGTAATTTAGGTAACAAATTAATATTAAAGGAATAAGAATAGTCTTCTATTATTCCTATATATGATTCAATATTTGAAATCAGCAAAATTCAAAATAAGTAAAATAAATATTATCTCAGACATTTTATTTCTGGTGAATTAATAACAATCAAAAACAAGGATAATCTAAATGCAGCTCCTTCTTAAAATACGATATAAAATAAAAAAAATTTATAGATTAGCACTGAATAGAATGAAATTTAAGAAGTAAAAAGCATTTATGAGAATGACATAACCACTAAAAACAAAAATCAGTAGTCTATTTAATCAGCTTAGAATACAGAAAGAGATAAAAACAAATAAATTAGTGAATATTACCATGATTAAGAAGAGAAGAAATTTGGCAAATTAGATTAAAATTAGATAGTTAATGATTAATTTTAAATTAATATAAATGATAAAAATATTTTTTCTGGTTTTAGCTCATTATAAAAAAACAGTGAATCAAATAAAGATAATTAGAATTAATTAAAAAAATTAAATTAAACAGGAGCAAGTGACTCAGACTCCAAAAGTAATAAGTTAAAAAAAGACAAATTATTCAAATAAGTTGTTAGCGGAGACTCAAGTCCAGCATAAAGCTAAACTAACTTAGATGAAACAGGATTTGAATAAAACAATATAAAGTAAGAACGAATATCAGAATAAGCTTCATTAGAATAAAGCTAAAGCTTTTAAGATTGTAAATTTTAGTCTTAAAGACTTAGTTTAGATGTAAATACTTAAATTTTAAGCAGTTAGTTATAAGCAATTAATCCATTTAGAAGAAAAAGTTAATTAAATCTTTTAGAAATAACTAAAAATATCAATAAAAATTCCCTTTATGAATCTTAGAAGTAATATGCAGGCTAAGGAGAAAATCATATTTAAACTGATGAACATCATAATAGATAAATGTCTCCTAAATAACTTCATTTAAAAAAAAAGAAATACAGAGAAAGTGAAGGTACAAATAGTGATAATGCAGATGACGATGATGAAACTCATATTAAAATAGATACTGAAAATGTAAATAAATATATTGGACATCAACCCTCATTAAAAAAGCAAAGTTCAAATTAAAGCTAAAAGGGGAATATAGAAAAGCACATAAAATTTAGCTAATCTAATAATAAGCAATAAATTTATGTTCAAAATGAACCTTTGTATGTTTAAAAAAATGAAGAATAGCATATGCTACAGTTTAATACAAAAAAATATCAAAATTTGAATATTCCCTTGAAAAATATTAGCGATATGGAGTAATCTAATCATTAACCTAATTATGAATTTATTTTAACTGAAAAAAATTCCTAAACCTTTTAATAGTAGATTGAAATAAATTTAGTCTTAAGAAATGGTATTTTTAGCTAGAATAATTAAGAGTAAATTTAAAGCTAAATCACCTATTAATATTTAGGTTAGGATGAACAAAATTATGATAATTCGATTGAAGAGGAAATTTAGGATAATCATAAACATAATTTTTTTAGAAGTAACCAATACGAATAGCCAATACTTAGATAATCGCCTTGCTTTGTAAAATTTATTTATGAAAAATAAGAATTTATTGAATTTCATAACGATGAGGATCAAATCAAGTAAGCATAAAATTAGTTGCCTTAAATACCTAATCTGAAGAACCAAATCAGCTAAAATAAAAAAAAGTTTCTTCAGCGTTAGTCAACTAGAAGCTATTCTTCTAAATTTAGTCTGCCAAAATTTGAAAAGCTTTCAAGTTTGCCCTCTAAAAAAGCTCGCTTATCTAATTCAACTCTTCATTTTGAGACATCCGTATAAGATATGGTTAAAAGGTAATAAGAATGCTAGGAGATTCTTTATGAGACAAGATAATGTGGATTTGCTATTAAAAAAAGTAGATCCGGATTTAGGATTGAAAAAATTCCGCAATCCACTAAGAAAGTTATATTATGGGCTCTATCAGTTAAGGAGTAGTTGTATTATTTTTGTTCTGCACTGCATTATACGCACGATAAAAATACATTACACAAAAAGATTACCCATAAATGCATAAAATAGACTATTAAGTGTCTTTTAAATATAAATTCACCATTAGAGGATGATAGCTAATACGAAGAAGATTTGGCTACAGGGATAGGAGCAAGTATTAATAGGACAGATAATAGCCAGAAAGTTTATACATCACTTAATGGTAATCCTTTTCTTCAAGGCAGTGGATCAAATAAGAGTAGCGAATATATCTGTGATAGTTTAAAATAAATTCAATGTATTTTAGTAGATACTAAAGTTGCATTTTTAATAGTTTACATTCTTTATTCAATGATTTATACACACAATGTATTTACCCTTTTTGAAGATGATGAAATGAAATCTACATCTCTTAAGCAACTCCTTAGATTATGTTATGTAGTTCTTAAGAATATTGTAAAAAATAATTAAAAAGCTAAATTAATCATATGCTAAAACTTAGAAGTATTCATTTACCATGCTTTTCAAATGCAAGATGAAAGCTAAATTCAGCTATTCTTAAGTGAATTGTTTTATGATAATTACAGGACTATTTCTGATTTAATAACACCAAGTTCTATCTAAAATATTATTTAATAAATTTATAAGTAAAGATTACCTCACCCATTTCATTGCAAAATTTTATCAGCAGTCACACAGTGCAATAATATGGCTATAGCAAGTAACTAAAATTGCATAATTGATTATTTCTTTAAAGCTAAAAAATTTCATTCAGCCTTTCATTTCGATTTTGTTACTGAAGAGAGCGATGATATTCTATGGTAGTTGAATAAAACTGAAGAATCCTATTTAGAATCTAGTTAAAGTGCTGACTTAAATAAAAAAATAATATATATCAAATGCGTAGCAGATAAAGATTCTAATTTATAAAAAATAATGAAAATCTCTTAACTCTAAAGAATATCCTACGAAAATAATGATAACCTAAGAATGTTTAAATATTTTATTGGCTACATAGATTTATTGGCAAACATTTGCTATAGCCGTAATAAAAATGGAAAAGAGCTAGTTGAATCAATAATTTCAATTGACTAAATTTTATCATTGATAACTTAAAATAGAAATGTTATTTAAGGTTAACTAAAAACACCATTTATTAAATTATTATAAAATGCTTATATTGATGTTCCAAGATCATTTGTGGTAATTTTTAGCTCATTGATTCATATTTTACTTTGATATTTTAAATATATCTATAAAAGGTACCTAAGATACTAAAAGTGAGGGAGTGGAGTTTAGTTAAATTTTAATGTGGAATAAATTAATCTTCAAATAATAGGCACATTTAAGAGAGTTCTAAAGTCCTTGACTACGTTTTTGAATTTTTTAATGTCTGTGATGAGTTATCTAATGTAGACGATTCTATTAATTTAGAAATTTTGACAATGTTAGAAATATTTAAGTATGAATAAATTATTTTTGTTGTGTTATTTTATTTAATTATTATTTTTTTCAAATAATGAAGGAAAATGATTGATTTAGGTATTCAATCAGACAACACACAAATAAATAATTTTATTCCTACTCTGATTAATATCCTTAAAAGCAGAGCAATATAAAAGTCTAATGGCAGTAATTTATTAAAAATCAATAAATTCATTTATTTATATCATTTGATAATTTAGTTTTAAGGAGCTAGAGATCACTTGACTATAAAAAGCGTGGGACTGGTTCAAGTATAATATCCTCAGTTAATTTTTCTATTGTTTAAAAATGCAAGTAACTGATTACCGATATTCTACAAGAGTACTTAGGTGAGAATCAATCAATTAATTCATTTAAAAATTGCATAATTATAAGCTTTTGTATTTATTATTGAATTTAGATATCTAAATAAACATTCAGATTGGGTAGATTTTGAAGTAATTCAAAGAATATAATGAAGATCATACTGAAGAATCTAACTTTATGAATCAGATATCATCAGGTTAATTTGAAAAAATAAATGAGTAACTAACTGACTAATTTAGAAAATATCAACAATTTTTATTTGTATTTTTTTAACTATTAGTTAAATTTCGAAGAAATGGAAGGAATTTTTTGATTATAATAATTAACAAACTTAAGATACTCCTAAAAATTAGAACTAAGAATTTTTGCATTATTTGGATGATATTGATGTCACTTTAATGAAGGAGTTATTGTAAAAGAATAATACTAGCATATTTGATTCCATACTTTTGCTATTGAAAAGGGTGTTTCAGCAAAAAAGAGAACTCTACCAAAATTTATAAAAAATAATTTTGGTTAAAGGAGGGTTGGCTGAGTAAATATCAAAAAATATTCCTAAATATAGATAACAATTCGAGATACTTAAAGACTCTTATTTTTTAACTGAATTGAATAAGCCTCTTGAAATCTAAGACGGTCCTTAAGCGAAAGCTGAAAGCGGATTAGAATCATTTGTTAAGCTAAGGTCATTTAGTAGACATTTCTCAGACAAAAAAGAATTTCATACATCAGATTCTGTGTAAACTGAGAGATAAACACCTGAGGTAAGGCCTATTATCAAAAGTAGCTTTAGTAATCTTAAAATTACTTTAGTGAGTAATTCAGATGCAGATTAGTCAACAAGTTAAAATAAGAATGCAAATAACTTAGATATAGATTGGAAAAGCTTGGGATTAGCTGACACCAATCAGCATGCAGGTTTAGATTTACCTCCAATGGTTTAGCAAAATAGTGATTATTTATCCATACCCATACATAATAACAATAGAAGATTTAGTAATTTAAGTGAGGATAAAAGTAATTAAAGTAGTTATAGCATAGATAAAGATGTTAACAAAATGATAAACAAGCAGATTATGTTACACAATGATGAAAAGTGCTTAACACCATAAAGCTAAAAATATAATCCAGATGATAATGATAATCAACTCTTTTTTAAGGATAAATAAAATTCAGGAAACAGAGATTTGGAAGAAGTAGATTTCAAAAGAGTTTCATCTAATTCTTCTGCCAACAATTCAAAAAAAATGAATATAAATATTAGTCCAGTTCTATTTCCATAGCTAAATAAAATTACTAGTCTAGAAGGAATATAAGAATAATTAAAAATAGATTTTAAAGTTAAGACAATTTTATTTTCCAATTTTATTTTTAATTTTATATTTTAATAAAAAGCATAATGAAGCTGCAGAAAGAGAAGAGAGATAAAGCGAAGATGCTTCTGGTGATAAAAAAGAAAGAGAAGAAGCTAATGATTCTTTTTCTAATCAAAGTATGACATTTAACTTTAACAAAGGAGACGATACTGTTACTTCTAAATTAGGTGGAGCGGAACTATTTGAAAATAGAGAATTAAAAAAAGAAATTTCAAATATCTAAAAAAGTAATGGCCAGCAAAGCTTAGATTTTTTTAGTATTCAAGAAATGCAAGCTTTACATTTTGGCATTAAAGAAGATAATACTAACTACTTCAATAGTAACCAAAGTATTGGAAACGAAGCTACGCTTTAAAGTTTAAATGGAAATGAAAATATTTTAGCAGAAAATTAATAATTAAATAACTTAAATGAATAAAGCAGTTAAATGAAAAATTTGTTTAAAATTTAGCTAGAAAACCAAAAAGATCACCCAGATTTATCACCGATTAATAAGAAAAATGAGGAATATGAAGACTCTCCAATGTCACTTTACAATGAAAATTAGAATGCAACGAAAAGGCAATAGTACTAAAATAGCATAAGGAAGAGTGGTTTTTATAATAATGAAAGCACGTATAAAGAATTTAAAAAAATACCTCAAACAACATTACCTCCTTCAATTATTTTAGAATAATCAGATTAATCTGAAATTACTAATATGGTTCACAGCAGATAAAACTCAATATAATCTCCATTAAAATAGCATGAAAACGTCACTAAGCTGATAAATGATAAACTCAAGTTAAATATATCTGAAGTTAATACATCTGAAGTGGAGTCAGATAATTAGAAATAAATATTTAATTAATAAATAAAACTTAGATCTAAGGCTAATTATGAATGTGTAATTACAGATTTAGTATAGCTAACTCTCTATATGAAGCATTAGCAAAAATAAATAAAAGAGTAAAGATTAGAAGAATCATCTTAATTAGTAACAGATGATATTTTTAGTAATTAAAAATACGAGAGAGAGTTAAAGAATTTTGTAAATGAGAGGGAATTAAATAATTTATTAATATAAAATCTCCTGAGATCTCATGATTTGCATCCAACTCTATTTTAGGTAAAATTTTAATTTAATTAATAAGCATAAGTACTGTATGTAAAATCTCATAAAGTCTATTAATTTAAGCTTTTTTAGCGTATTTAGTAGGGAATTTCATTTAATATTTTAAATTTTCAATAAATTTTGAATACTTAAATTTTTGTAAGATATCTAGTATATCAATATTTTGTCATAAACAAAATCTGATTTATCACTAAATTAACAATAATTATTTTTATTAAATGAAGGAAAAATATCAAAATTTTGATTTTTCATGTTTCATCATGAATTAATATTTTTTGAATTAAAAATTTAGATTAATTATTTTTTTCATGTTAATAGTTTTTAAGCTAGTTAGATAAGAATTTTATTTCGTTAAAGTCATAAATATTAATATAATAAATCTATGAATTTTTAACTGTCATGATTTGGAATAATCATGAAGCTAAAATGGAGTTACTGAAAGCTAAAAATATAGCATTTTCATAAATAGAACTAAACTTGGGAGCTTTAGAGTTTTTAAAGGAATTATATACAAACGTCAAGCCATTACTATTAAACTAATCAGAAATAATTAGAGTTACTTAGTCAGTTTTAAAGATTGTGAATAAAAATACCGATAATGTAAATTTCTAAAGCAAATTAATATCCTTTTTAAGAACTTTGATCATTCTTAATGACAATCCTATAAAAATAAACTAAGGAATTATTTATTAAGAAATTTAAAATAAATAATATAAAAATTTATAAATATTTGATATTGAATTTTAAGAAGAAATACTTAATAAGCTTCCTTAATACATTTTGGACTATGAAAAATCATTTGATTAGTGCACAACAACTCAAAAAATATACATCCCTACACAAATTGTTTACATGATGTCAATATTCTCTTTATTTAGCATGCTTGTTGAAGGGCAAAACGAAGTAAATCTTAGAAAAAGTATTAAGCTTCACCCTCTCAAATTTTTAATTTAGTTAATGGAAAAGTGTAGTATATGTACTCCACTTAAAAAAGAAATTAGAACATATATAAATAGAGTTTACTACAACTAATAATACATAATGAATAAAAATAACCTACTTAACAAAAGTCAGTCTGTTTCTAGAGGGCTTGTTTAGTCGTTTTCTTTGTAGTTTGAAGAGAATGATGAAAATAATTAATCGAAAATTAATTAAGAATTAAATATGAGTTAGCAATTAAATCAATCAAAAGAAAAAGGTGTAGAGAGTTTGACAGATTTAAAAACTAATAATCAAAGAAACAGTTTAAAAATAGAAAATACTGTAAATTCTATTTTAATAGAAAACGAAAACAACACTCCTCTAAATAAAAATATGCTATCCTCTCATTTATCTATAATACCAGAAGTATAAGAGCATGATAGAAGAGGAAGTACTCTTGGAAGTTTAATTTTTACTCCGGTTAATAATTAGAATTTATCATCAGGTTAACAGCATGAAATGCAATCACCAAATTTTCCCACTCATTAAAGTATTTTCAAATCAATGTCTTAGCTATAGGTTTTAAATGAATAAAATGAGGAAGAATAAAACTAAAAAGAAAAATAGGATTCATAAGTGGATAGCATCGATTCTGATAGTGATAATAAGACAAACTCACAATAGCCTAATTCATCTGAAAATATATAATCGCTTAATGATTTAAACTAAATCGTAGATTAAATTGAAAATGATTTAAATGAAAGCAAAAGCAATAAAATTCTTGAAACAGTAAAAGAAAATTATGATGGAGAATAGGAACTATCGTAGATAAATTTAGAGAAAAGATAAAAATAGATATGCAACAGTAAATAAAATTTCAAAAGAGAGATGCAGTCAAGCTTCTTTAACGAGTATAATGTGAAAGAGCAGTAATCATTTTTACCTAATAAGAAGAGTATTTTTGAAAAAAATGGAATGCTTTTAGAAGTAATTAAAGATCTTGGCTGTATTTCAAATGATTTAAGTGAATATGTCTACCTATTATAAAACAATTCTTAATTTGAAAATGTTGAAATAAGTAACTACATTAGACTTAAATACTACAAATCCTATGCTGTTCTTCATTTTAAAGAAATGGTTTATTCTTTATTTTTCTTATTTGGAAATAAAAGCTTTACAGAATTATTAAAAAGTCAGCTTTAGTTTATCTTAAAGCAAAAAGATAAACAAGAAAATCCTCATAGAATATTGATAAGCATAGTCAATTCTTTGATGTAGATACTCAAACTGAGTAGCTATCTAAGTTAACCAATCAAACAAATTATTAGAAAACTTTATGAAATCATTAAAACTTTCGATTTTAAATCCTTGCAGCTTTAAAATTTGAATTTGAAATTCCCTGAAAGTACAATTTACTAATCTCCACTCAGAGTTGCGTAAAAATAATAAAATTTAATCTAATTCCAATTTTTTTTAATAAAAATTTTTAATTTTTTAATAGTGAAATAAATGACAGCATGCTAATCAGCAGCATCAATAACACGATGCTTAATTAGAGTGTTTGTCATACACAAGAAATAAAGGGAGCATAATATGATACTTTAAAGTGGATTATGCAAACTAATTAGCAGAACGAAAATTAAGATAAATAATTGTTGAGTAATATAAAGTCATTTATTAGACTTTATGATTAGAGTGGAAATGACCTTAAATAATCAATCAACATAACTAAAAAAAGTAAACTATCTAAAAATTAAATATCTGAGGACATGAATGAAGTACTTAATAATTAGTTGAAATTCGAACTATATGTGTTAGATAACTCTAAGTCATTCCAAGAATATTTAAAGAAGTATATTTAAATTAATTAAACAAAGTAAATTGAAATATTTTCAAAATAAATAGTGAAAGCGATAAACTTTTTTAAACTCATTGGGAAGAAGATGCTGCAAATGATGATAATATGGCAATTAAAAATATCAATCATGATACTATCTCTAAAAAAAAATTTATTCAGAGTATATTAGACACTGCTATATCAAATCAGCATCTTCCAGATGATTTACATATATTCTATCTTAACATTTTAATAAGGATGATTTAAGACTAAAATCCTCAAAAAGATGTAAATTTTAACAAATACAAAAAATAAAAAATCTAAATATTTCACTTTTTTTTATGCAATTTTTATGTTATTATTATAGGGCTTAATAAAAGAAATTGATGCTTGGGATACTGCATATTGGAAAGGCAATAAAGATAAAATAGAGAGTATGTAAACCCTAATTTATAATTAAGGAGGAGCAAAGTTGATTTGCAACCTTTTGAAACAACCTAACTTAGAGCAGAGATTAGGATTGGTTTCTCATATCTTGTAATTTGGTATTAGTCTTCTTATTGGAGGGCATAGAAAGATATAAAACAGAATCTTAATGAACATGAAAGAAGATCTTGATAACATGATTTTAATAAATATAAACACTTTAATACAAAAAATAGGTAATAAATACATAAATAAACAAAAAAATATTCCTTAAAATTCCTAACAAAATATTTTTTAGGTAAAATCATTTATAGATTCTCAAAGGAATAACTACGTGAAAAATCTCCTTAAATTAATTTATCTGATACTCATGATTATTATGACAGTGTTTCTCAAATTATGGTAAGAAAAAATACAAAAAATCCTGACGATTATAAGGAAGACTAATTTAAAGCGCTTTGCATTCAAGTAATGAAAAGAATATTTAGATTCCTTTAATTGTGTTGTGAAAGTTCTAACATTGAAATGAAAGACTACATGAGACAATAGACATTCTTAGATAATAGACCGAAATCTAATTCTCTTAATTTTATCATAATCGCTACTGAAATTAACAGAGAATTTCTTAAAATAATTAACAAGGTAGATATATTTTTTAACTTTTTGAATAAAATGAATAAATTGTTTTTATCTTTTAATAAAAGAATGTTGTTTAGATACCTATTATTATTTCTGAGTTTTTAATTGAAGTAGCTCAAGTACCATGCTTATAAAATCAAATATCTCTTTGCTAAACTTCTTATTTTGAAGACATTTCTCTTTTGTCCTAATTCATTGAAGTAATTATAATATAGATTAAAATTTTCTTTATAATAAATTTAAATTAAAAAAAGCAAATGGAAGAAAAAACTAAGATCTTAATTTCATTTAACTCTTAATAACCTGAAGATTAGATAAATTTACTAGATTTGTATAGCAAGGTATGAATTATATTTAATATTCCTATCATTTTTAATCAGATAAATTTTTTAAATTGCATAAATCATACTTAAATTTAATGTTAATAAAACCTTTAAAAATAATAAACTATTTTAATAAACTTGCTAAAGGCCATATAAACAGCTTTAGTTGTATTTGAAGGAAATGATCCTTAAATATATGAAGAAGTGATGAGCAAAATATCTATAGAATTCATGTAAATTGTAGTAAATAAAAGACTTAAGTTAATGAAAGTGGAAAATGTGTAATAATTGAAAGCTTACATTTCAACTCATGAAGTGAGAGGATACTACGATAAGCATGTTGTAGAAATATTTAATGTTTTGATTATTATAAAGAGATGCTAAGAATATGATGTAAATGTCAAAGACAGATTTTATACTAATATCCTTAAAGAATAAGAAATTCTTGAATACCTTAACTCCAAAATTGCAACTATCGAAATATACCATCAGAAAAAATTCAAATAAATTTATCTACCTTTGGTTCCTTTATATAACTTTTTATCCGATATAACCAAGGAGAAAATCATGAAGAACGTAAATCGTTAAAGCTAAAGAGACAAAATTATTGATTTACTATCTCATCAGAGTGTTGTCTTTGATGAAATGAATCATAATTATTAGCTAAGTAAAAATAAAGTTCCTGCTACAGGAGACAATGTATAACTAATATAAACTATAATCACTTATTTCAGTCTCTTCCTTAATATTTACTTGGCTATGTCAGCTATGATTTCAATTGATCCAGAACTAGGGATGAATTTAAAATTCCATCATTACGAAACAAAGCATAACATCTTCTCTTTAGTATTCCTATTTTTCATACTAGTTACTACTTTTATCTTTTTCACAGCAATAAATTAAGTTCCACCTAAAACAAATTTTTAAGAAAACTTCTGGAATCGCTTTTTATTACTGTGTAAACACGATTAAGCACCGTATCTATTTGTCCTTATGCTAAGTTCTATTTTATCTTTGATAATTCATCCAAAATATATTGTCCTTAGCTTGCCTTACTCTTTTGTAATTTTTTTTCTTAAGAAATGCAACTAATTTATAAAATCAGAATGAAAATAGTTAATTTATTTTTTAAAATAGAGTAAATTAAAGCTAGTTTAGGGTGTTGTAGAGAATTTATACCAAGCTCTTTTTATTTAAAGGAAATAATTAGTGCTTGTTAGTTTTCTAGGTGTTCTCTTCTTATATATTTTTAGCATATTGTCATTCAACAACTATTACTAAGAACTCTACAGCAACGATGAAATTATAAAAGATGAAAAAACATGCAATTCTATGCTATCTTGTATGATTACTCTCACTCTATCAGGTGTGGTTGGAAACAGTAATACACACTGGGAGTTTTCGACATTTATTACTGACACCGTTTACTTTGTATTCATGTCCATATTGTTTACTAATATCATAAGTGGTATTATGACAGACACATTCGCTGAAATGAGAGACAAAAGAAATTTTATAGAATCTGATAAAAAAAATAGATGTTATATTTGTGGAGTCGAAAGAGCAACAGTAATTAATAACTTCTTTTTTATAATTTATTAAATTTTTACAAAATATTTTTATTTTTATCAATTTTTTACAAAATATTTTTACAATTTATTAAATTTTTACAAAATATTTTTATATTTATTAAATTAGCTTGAAAAGAAAGATTTAATATTCGAAGAACACATCAAGAAACATAATTTATGGGAATATTTGTTCTATATTTAAAGCATTATTTTGAAAGAAGAAACTGAATATACAGGAATAGAATCAATAATTAAAGACAAGCTAAAAAAAGATGACATTACTTGGATTCCAAACAACACTAGTCTAAATACATGAAATAATTAAAAATATTTATTAATTAATAATAAAAATATAAAATTGATATAAAAAATGTAAATATTTATAAATAAATAAACAAACGCTATTTCAATTTTTTCTTTATATTTAAGCTACAAATAAAACTTGTATGAATTTATTTTTTACAATATTTAAGTTGACACATGTCAGTATTTGCAAAGTAGAAGGAAATTAACTTTAGTTTTCATTTTATATTAAAATTTAATATTGAAGTAACAATAAGAATACTGGAATAGTTTAATTGTGATGATGATAGAATTGACAAAAAATAAAAATAAAGTTTTATGTGTTTATATAGATATGGAAAATAAGAAAATTTCTATTTAGATTATTAATAAAGAAAGGAGAGATCTGCTTTAAAAGTTAGTTAATTTAATAGAAAAATTGAAGAAAAAGGAAAAATTGAGACTATTATTCAACAATTTGCTATTAAAAATATATGCAGATAATCCAATAAACATATAATTTTTTTCAAAATTTAATAATATTTTTGACAAAATAAAAGTAAGCACTTTGAATAACTTTAGATATAAAGAAAATAATAATGGAAGGAGAAGGATTAAATGCCAAGGCTCTTAATGATGCACTTTTGAAAGAAGATGAAGTAAGATTTTTATTATTAAAATATTTTTTAACATTAAAATCATTAAAAAAGATAATTTTGCTTTATTTTCATTGCTTTCTTGTAAAAAATTAAAATATCTAATTATTTTTAACAAATTAATAAAGTGGGCCAAGGCTATCATTTTTGACCAAAATTTAAATGTAATTACTCATAAAAACTGCCCTGCTTCAGTCGAAGAGTTGAGACCCTTCTTAACTGCATTTGACTCTCGTGATAATACCATTGGAGCAGGTATTTAACTTTTATAGGATATTTTTTGATTGAATGTGCCTTAATTTCATATTTGCATTTTTAGAATAAAGAAATTAATATAAATAGCTAAAAGTTAAAATGAAAGTTTAAAAGGATATATATTTTATTATAGCAAAAAAATAACAAAATAATTTCCATTTAAAGATATAATATAATAAACTTAAACTAATTATTAGATATGTTTTATGAAATAATTATTTTCTTGAAATTATAATAAAAATATGCATTACTCAAGTGTTTTAAAATTATTAAAAGGATTCGAGTTATTAGGTGAACACTACGATGTCCATAGATTCCACCCTCCTCTTATTTATGGAAGAAGAGGTGATGCTGATGTTGGTGAAGGTATCTCTCTTGCTAGAGTAATTTTGCATTTTATAATTTTATTATTACTTATAAGTTATAAAGCACAAAGAATAATTAGCTAAATGCAATTTTTAACAAAAATATAAATAGGGTTTCTCTAAGAAGGCAAACTCTAATATTTACTTGCTCATCACTTACGAATTACCTATTATTTCTGCTAGAGCTGTTCCTTAACAAATCAACTTCTTCAACAACCACAGTAATTTTTTTTTAGCTTAAATTTTATGTTATTTAGTTTAGGAGTTAATAAAATTGTATGAATTTTTTGATTGATCAAGAATTTGATTAATCAAAGGAAAATTAATTCATAATATTTGAAAATAGCTTATTATTATTTTAAATTAAATTTTTTATTCTAATTTAATAACATTTTATTATAATTAATAATAATTAGTTGGAGAACTCGAACAAGCTTAATGAAGCGAATAAATAAATTAATAAATATAGATATACTTGTTTATAAATTTAGATACTTTTTTAAACTTAGAGTAATTTTTAAATCCGGATATTAATAAGTATTATTTCATAAGATTATTCTGTTTGTTTTTATCAATGATATATAATTGTGAATGATTTAATTAGATTTAAAATAACTAAAATGTTTTTCTTAATCTTTATCGCTTTTTTCAAAAATAAAGGTTTTTCAAATAAAAAAATAAATTTATTTATTTTTTTGACTAATTAAATTTAATCTAATTTAAAAATTTTAAAGAAAATTGAATCAAAATTTTTGGAATAAAACAAAACTAAATTGTAATATTTAAAAATAGAAATTATAAAAACTTAATTAAATAAATTACAAAAAAGAAAAATAGGTAGTTAAATAGAAAAAATAAAAATTCTGGAATCAGATATATTTGTTGATTGTTTGTAAGATATAAAAAATAAATATATATATTAGATATTAGATAGAGATTTGGTTAAATAAATATGTGAGGTCATTTTTTGAGCAAAATAATTAATTATTCATTCATTGGTTGGTTGATTGATTGATTGATTGTTATGTGAAATAATACTAAACGCTGTTATGGTTTTTGTTGTTATAATTGTTATTGTTAACTAGCTTTATTTATACCTTTTTGTTATTTTTAAATATAATAACTGAGGCAGGGTCTTAATATATTAATTCAATAAAAAAGAAATTTTCAATAACACTCATCATACATATTAAGTAAATCGCATTCATTTCAAATTGGACAGATTTTATATATTTAATTATTATTATTTTATCTGGCTTTCAAAACTACTTCAATAGTTTCGTTGTTGTTGAAGGAGTGTAATTTATTTTCAATTTTAGTTTTAATTAGAGTTTTCAAAACGGTTGTTGCTGCTATTGTTATTGTTGTTGCTATTGTTGTTATTCTATCTCTAACCATATTATCTATTATTGTTATTGAAATTATTGTTGTTGTTATTGTACTTCTAATTTCCATCTTGGTTATTTTAATTAGTTCTGAAGTTATTCTTGTTTTCGTAGTTATTGTTGTTTCCTCCTCTGTTATTATTATAATTGTTATTGTTATTGTTGCCACCATTATTATTGTTTCTGTAATTTCCTTATTGATTATTGTTATTGTAATTTTTATTATTGTTATTGTTGTTACGATAATTGTTGTTTCCTGTTGTTTCAGGTCTAGTTTATCCTTCGTTATCCCTACGTTCATAATAAAAGTCTTTGCCATAAACCTAGTTGTTATTGTCATTGCTATTGTTGTAATTGTTTCTATTATTGTTGTTGTTGTTGTAATTATTATTCCTGTTTTGGAAATTATTGTTTCCATTTCTATTAAAGTTATTACCATTATTGCCATCATTATTGTAGTTTCCTCTATTTCCTCTATTTTGATTATTGTAGTTATTGCCGTTGTTGTTATTGTTATTGTTTCTGGGCTAATAGTTATTGTTATTATTATTGTTGTTGTTGAATCTGTTGTTATTGTTAGGGTTGAAGTTTCTTTTCTACTTATTGTATTGCTAAGTATTTGGTCTGTATTATTAAGCTTCGTTACCAAAAGTCTCCTTATCTAGTTAACGTTAGTGCATCAATTAATCCTTTGAAATACCTTCAGATTTTGATATTTGTGTTTAATCGAAAAAATCGTCTTTTGAGTATAATTTTTTAGTTTGATCTTATTAAGAGGCATTATTTTTTTCTTCCATAAAGTTCAAAGTAAGCTTTTCAAAATCAAAACCCTCACTGCTACTGGTGTCAGATGGTTTAACTGATGTATTGTTTGCGTTTACGGATGATGTTGAAACGTTGGTAGTAGTTTATTGTTAAGCTGTATTGCTAACTTAAGGAGTTTATGAAACTGAAGGAGAAGTAGTAGCTACGTTGGGAGGAGGAGGATTTGTAGCTCCTAATGGGTTGCTGTTATTAGTTTCGATTTTTTCAATATCTTATCCCTTGAATGAAATGTAGTCATAGACTGTAGCTGATGGAAGTATTTCATTGCCTGGTTTTCTTCCTTCAGTACCGAAAGAGACAACATTTTTTAAAGCAATCGTAGAATTAGCGGTATCAATCTTAAAAATTTCACCTTCATAACGAATTTTTGATTTTGTGATAATTTAAATCTTCTTTGAAAGCATTTGAACTGCGTCCATTTTATTAAATCCTTACTTTTTTGTTTGAACTTAAGATGAAAATACTGTGAGTGTTTGTTTATCTTTGTGAACTTTTTAATTGCTTTTCCTTTCTTTTTAAAAGATAGAATGTACTTTTTATTTATTAATAATTATTTATTTAATTTTTCTCTCAAATTAAATTGAAATTAAATAAAGTGAATTTTTTTCCTTTTCCCTTCTTGTTTCTAATTAATTGTAGAGATTTAGTTAGCAGGACACTAATTAAAAAAATATTTATATATATATTTGTGTGTATATGTATGTATGCATGTGTTAATTCATTCATTTATGATAATGGAATCTTAAGAATTCAATAAATCACATTGAAAATATACAAATAATTAAATAATTAATTATGTAAAAATTTATAACAAACACGCTTTTAATTAATTATCATAAAACTTTTTTATATTAATTTTCCGATTTTTCTTCTTTTTTCCTGCTCTTAGCTTTATTTAATTTTTTATAGAATCTCCTCCTAATTATCTATTCTGATTCTTTTAATAATATTAATTTGCTAAAGTTCTTTTTGTTTATTTTTCAATTAATTTCAAATATTTCTCCTCTTAGTGAATTAATAATTAAATAGTAGATGTGAATAATCAGAAGACGCTTTTAATCTATATTGAAAATTTAATTTAATTAATTTTTAAATAAATATTCTATTATTTTTTTTTAATTTTACTTTCTTTTTTTAAATCCAACAAGTAATTTAGAGTATTTAGAACTGGTAATAATCGATTTTTAAAGACAACTAAGTAGGCTGAATAAAGTAAAACATAAACACACAAATAAATACATACATACAAATATTAATTATTAATTTAATAATCACTCTATTTTCAAAAATTTATTTAAGTAATCCTTTATAGCTTTTACTGAAACTATAATTTTTAATGGTATTAAGCTGAGCATAGCTGTGGTCCTTGCAGTCTATTTTTTATATTAATATGTGTTTAAATATTGGTTAGTATCAATTTTTATTTTTTATATTAGTTATTTTAAAAGGATGAAATTAAAATTACCTCTCTTGTTATTTTTGTAACTAAAGGAATCCAGAATACAATATATACACAAACTAGTAGCACCATAAAACAAATAAAGATTGTAACTCTAGTTGTTTAGTTAGAAGATATCTAACTGCTGATATCTTATAAGAATGAAGTTACTAATGACCTTTGAAGATTTCTTATATAGACATCTTGCATAGTATCTTTATTAATTATATTTTATTACATTAAAAACCATTATTTAAATGAAAAAAAAAATTCGTTAATAGGATTTACTTATTTCTATAGCAGAATTTATTGACAGAATATTTGCTATTCTAAGTTTTCTTACATCTGTTATTCCTTGAACTGGTATTAGACTGCTATCAGGTTTATTTTCTTCAGCTGGGAATGTCTGTGAGGCATCGTTAGCAAAATTTGAATAAAGTGTAATTAGATATCTTATATTTTCAAAGTGTCTAATTGTTCCTGGACCCATTCCCTTTATATTTTTGATAATATTAATTAAATAGAGTCGTTAATATTTATTTTTATGATATTATCAAAAATTAAAGAGTCTATGAAATTTGTCAGCTAGATGCAAAAATTATAATTTTTATTACCTCTTAAACTATACCCACTGCAAATTTTGCACAATCAGTTGCTTTCTAAATATTTAAACTCTCCATCACAGTACAGGCATTTAAATCATTTATACTTTCAAAATAATTGTTATATGTGCTAGTATGCGATCCAATATTTTTTGCATGTTCCTAATTTTAATCAAATATACAAGTAAGCTAAAAATTACTCTAAAATTAATATGTTAGTTAGATAGATTGTTTTTTAAACAAGTAATGAACGAATAATAAACTAAAATAAGAAATATTATTTACTGTATGAATATTTGTATTAATGTCATTCAGCTATTGAAGGGCTACTTGGATCAGATTTGCTCCATTTCCTAAGTTAATGTTGAATGATTAGTCTATAAAAAACTTCCTCAATGCATTATTTATATATGTATAGTAAGGTTCCGCTTGACACGTATAATTAAATTCGGTAACTAATTAGCTAAGTGATGACTACAAACTCGTGCTTACAAAGTATGTTGCTATGAAGTAACTTTCTAATAAAAGTAAACTAAGCAAAAACTTTATAATGAAATTTCTCTTCTCAATACTCTCAAATTTGAATTTTCTTTTCTTTCTTTTTCTTCCAATTCCGTAATCTCCACCATCTTCATCCTCAACAACTAAGTCATCTTTACGTTTAAAAATATAAAATTATTTAATATCATTATTAAAAAATATTATTAATTCTTTTACCCATTTCACTGACATTATCATCTTCACCCATTTGCATGCCATTTTAAAATTGTTCACATCTCGAGAACAAAAGCTGAGTATTTTAAATAAATTGTAAATCAAATAGAAACTTAATGAGTTAGTAATAAATAATATCTTTCAAACCGATTAATTAAAATTATTTCATAAAAAATATGATTTTTACCTTTACTTAAGCCACTGGAATTTCTAAAAACAATTTTAGAACAGATTCTTAGTTCTTATTTACAAAAGAAAAAATAGGAGCTATACAAATAAAGCTTAAAACCACAACAACAATAGAGACTATTAAATATGTAACAAAAAGTGAATTTTTCGACTTTATATAGCTATTAAGATCCTATGTATAGTAATTTGAAGACTAAAATAGGGATTACTAAAAGTCATTAAGGCCATTATATTCTACAAAAAATATTTCTGGATAGAGTGTACTTGTATAGTCAGAAATTTGTAAATTAACCAAATTTAAACTTTTAGAAATATACTAATTAATAGCAATAAAAATATTAGTTAATTTATTTATTCATGAATAAAATTTAAATTAGTAAGTTAAATAGTTTGATATTATTTTAATAAAAATAATTTATTTAGATGGATATAAATATCGAAAAAAAGCCAGTAAATTAAATGAATTAATTTAAATAAATTTATTCAGCTAAAAAGTAATTTAAGCCTACTATTAATCTAAATAAAATTACTTAGTATGTAGCTTGATTCATGTCCGTCTTTTATGTGCTTACTTGTCCAGATTAAGAATTATATAAATTAATAGTTGCAGAGTTAAAGAAATCTTATTATGAACTTCCCATATTAGAAGAGTTGTCTACTATATACTACTAAATAGTTTGGAGTTCATTTATTGTATCATCTAGGTTAG
Organism: Tetrahymena malaccensis 436; assembly: GCA_000231845.2. Classification (NCBI taxonomy): domain Eukaryota; phylum Ciliophora; class Oligohymenophorea; order Hymenostomatida; family Tetrahymenidae; genus Tetrahymena; species Tetrahymena malaccensis. The sequence continues at coordinate 89,444 of JH720152.1, read as the reverse complement.
TTTAGTCAATCGTTAAATCTGTAATTGGAGGTAGCAATCCTAATCTTATTAACTCATAGTTAGCGATTTTGAAAAGTATTCTCTGTACATCTGCTTATCTTATATTACTCTATTAAATTTTGAAAATTTAAAATTTTAAGGGCAAATAAAATTATTGATAAATTACTTGTGATATAACTTTATATTGTGAATTTATTGAATCAAAAAGAGACTGAGATTAAACATAATTTAAGATGGCCAAAATACCTAAAATTACAAGTAAAACTACTCCAGACCATTTAAATATTTCCAAACTGTTATTTTATGAAGCTTTATTTTCAGAGAGGAACTGAACAAGTTTCTACTTGTTTTTAAATGCATTAGACTCACCTGCACCACTACTTTCGTTTTCGAGTTCATCTAATTTGGATCCTTTGATTATGTCATTTTTTACTAAATTTTCATTAATTTAATATAAATTTTTCATTGTATTTTAAATTTATTGTTCTTACAATTATCAAATTTTTTATCGTGCTCTTCTTCCTCCTCTTCTTCATCTTCCATTTCATCTCTCCTCAATTCATCAACATCCAACAATTGACCTTTTACCAATCTAACTGTTCTGATTCCTTTGGCATATTCAACATTCATTTTTTACATATCTTCTTCATCTTGTTTATCTTTTTCTCTATTCGATTAATCAATTTAGTAAGTTGAGAAATTTATAGCTATTTCATTATTAGCAGTAGCTTCTTTTGGAGAATCTTTTATTATTGTTAAGATTAATTTAATTAAAATAAATGAAAAATTAAAATAGTGTTTACTCTAAATATGAGAACCCTTTATTGAGCTATTCTAGTTTAAATTGTTTACGTTGCTCATAACAATATTTGCATTATATTCTCCACAAAATTAGTGATTTTCATAATCGTATTTCAATACAAATTTATTTTAATTTTGAGGGTTTAATTTCGATCTTCCTGTAGTCAATAAATTGTTATTTTAATCAGGCTGTCTCAGTGTTTCGTTTCCCACTTATTTTTAGAAAAGTCAAAAATTTAATCCTGAAAAAAACAAAATTTAAAATTACTTTAATCTGTCCCTTACTTATTTTCATTAACTTATTTTTCAAATCTAACTTCATATCCTTATAATCCTAATCCACCTCTGAATACTATTTCTTTGATTTGGACATTATAAAGCTCTAAAATTATAAAATTAATTAGATAAGTACTTATAATCTAACTTATTACACTATTCTTCTTAATTTCCAATGTCGATATGAATATCATATCCACCTTTGGCTTAAAATTCTTTGGTGTGCAAGCTAAATTCAGGTATTAAATCAGTTATACATGGCTTTTTCTTATTTAATATTCCCAAGCTTAAATCAAACAAAGTAATGCAATCTAATTTTAGTAAATAATTTATTAACAAATCTCATTAACTAAATGAAATATTACTTGATGTTATGTTTACTATTTCAAATTCTCCCTTTGTAATAATCATGAAACCAATAAGCTTAAAGTATTTTTCGATTCTAATAGAAGCTATAAACTGAGTTCCGTGAATGTAGCTAGGCACATACTTTTAAAAATTTAAATTAACTCAAAAAATGAATCATCAAAATAAATTTTCTAAAATTACCCTGACATACATATAAGAAGGGAAGATATACCCATTTTTGGCTTTTCCGAACAATAATCTTTCTCTATTTAAGACTTTAGACTCTAAATGGTGAAGATAGTCTTCTAAAAATGAATCATGATGGTCAGCAAACACTTAAGGCATAATCAAGTTTACTTTTCTGTCTATTATTTAATAAATTAAATTTATAAAATAAAATAAATATCAGAAAAAAAATGTATCATATTTACTTATGAGTTCTGATTTTGAATATCCAAAATACATGGCAGCAGTCTAATTTAACCCAGATATTCTTGCAAAAGAAACCTTTTATTTAATAATTAAAAAATATGATCAATTCAATAACACTAATATGTTTTTATTTTACATCTTCAGCAGAAACTGAAATTAAACCTGTTGATTCATTTTAAAATTCATTTATATTATTCGTTGTCTTGCTTCTATCTACGTTAGTTGATTAAGCTGATTTTAGTCTTTTTATTTAAAATTTGAGTGAATTAAGAAGGGATTTTTAAATGGAATAAAATACTTTTAAATGACTTCGTATGCTTAATCTTTATCATTCAAAACATCAAGTAAATATCTTGCATATGTTCTTAACTAATTTGGCGAGATGTCGGAATTTAATTTCATTTGCTTTTTCCAGCTCTCTTTGACTAAGTTATTTGCATAGTTAAGTTTAATACCTATTTCATAAACACGAGATAAATCTGGAGTATCTTCAGAGAGCTAAGACCAAAAATCTATGTGAAGCATAGTTGATTGTTCAATATTAAGCATTATTTCTTTCATGGCGTTATCAGCGGTTATTTCATTCGCAGATTCTTAGTTTGCATTAGTATTTTTTCTTGCCTCAAGCATAGAATCTTCAATTAATTTTTTATATCTGAAAATCATAAACTATTCGTCAAGATAAGGCTTTTCTTGCTATGCAATATCAAGCTCTGATAATGATTGTTAAGTACTCTTCATTTTATCTAATAGGAACAGGGCATGATTAACTCTAAGCTAGGTGCATCCTGGGAATCTAATTATATTTAAGCTAATTATTTATGTAAATTTAATTAAAAATTACCTTGTTAAAGCAAGAACAAATATTCTTTCTATTAGATAAACTAAAACAACAAATTTTTCTTTTATTTCGTCATCAAATTAACCAGCTCTTGCATCTTTTTGAATTTAAGAAAAGCTCAATTAAAAATAAAATTAAATCAAATTACTTTTTATAAACTTTTTGATTTTCTTTTAGTTCATATTTTTCGCTTAACATGGGCAATCATCTCTGTTGCAAATAGTTCTGTGGTAATCTACGAAACCATCTAAAATGGCTGCCATATTTCTGTCAGTGTCTTTTTTAAAATAAATGATATTTAAAATGAAAAAGAAATTATTGTTTTTTTTATTTACTGTAGTAGTTTAAGCATCTGGTCAAGTATAAAATTTAACTAACTGCTTAATTAAGAGAATCGAATTTGTTCGAATCCACCATCATTAAATCATATCTGTATTCTCTTCTCATAAAAACAATAAAAATTAAAAATGGTAAACCGATCAACCATATATAAACTACACCCCTAAAATTAGTAAAGACCATGATCTATTTTTATAATTTATGAATTAATTGATAACAGAACAACATTTTAAAATGAATTATTACTTATCCAAATATAAGAATAAGAGTTGTCCAAAAAATGCAAGCTATTTGTGAGTTAATCACTTTGTTATACATGTAGTTAAGTATATTTGAGGATTTGTTGAAGGTTAAAAATAGATCAAGAGTGCATAACGTGATGAATATGATAACCAAAATGAGTAAGTCGGTTGTATCTAAGAAAGTAAAACTGACTACAAGTATTGTCTTGAAGAAGAGTAGCTTGACATCCTCTCTTCCTGATAGCCTATGATATGAGAGATGATAATAAAAAACTGTTAATCCAAACTATTAAAAGAAATGATAAAAAAATACTTTAAAAGAGTCCTGTTGGGCTAGTATCTTGACTCAAAATTAGTAAGGGTTATTAAATATACTATGCAGAAAAGAACAATAGCACTGACCAATCCAAAAAATGAATGAAGCAAATTATTTCCTGAATAGCATTACTAATCTTAGAATATCTTGTGTGTTTCTGCGCCGTTTATCATCCTGCAACGCATAGGTGATAAAAACAAGTCAAACATAGGTAAATAGAGAAATGATAAACTTAGTTAGCAAAAGATCTTTAAAATAAAAAATTTTATTTATTTATTTATTTAAATTTTATTTAAAAAAAGCTACTTTGATAACCGATAAAGCACCAGATAAACCTGATATACCATTCTTTATTTTGATGGATACATACAAAATGAGAAGGAGTAAACAGCCAAAGATACCAATTATAACATACATTCCAACTATCATCTAACTAAAGCTGTTAAAGTAAGGCACTAATAAAAAGTAACTAAAGAACTTTTATAAATCGTCGGCAACACTCATTACTATCCACAAATTAACTATCTAAAATAAATAATTTTATTTTAATTTACATTTTTAATATTTTATTTTAAAATTATGTCTAAACCAACTGAAAAAAAAAAAAATTGAATTATTATTTTTAAAAAATTTAATGAATTTTAAATTCTATGTATCTGCTATTTGCTTTGTTCAACTATTGATCTTTTAATTTAGTAGTTAAATTATTGAGTTGGTAGAAATAATTTTTTATCAGTATGAAATTTAAATAAGTACATCTGTTGTAAAATACCAATAGAGGATCTAAAATGTCTCGATCAGCACAAATATTATATATATTAGTATCGAGAATTGCTCTGTCTAGTTTATCACGTAATAAAGTACTTCAAATATTACGTTTCTTAAAGAGCTCTGCATCTTTTCAAGAGCGCTTTTTTCATCATCATACTGTATTGAGTTCATTTCTCACAAATTCCACTATTAAATTCTTTCTATTTTACTTAATTTTTTATAAAAGGAATTAATAATAAACATTTTATATAAGCAACATATATAAATGTTTTGGCTATAATTTCTTAAAAGGCTTTATCATACAATGTTTCAAAAAAGTAATAATATTATTATTTTCAATTTCGAAATAATCGCAATAAATAATACTTCTCATCACTAAAATCCTACTAATTTTTTTAATTATCAAATTATTTTATTAGAAATACTTTATGTGTAAGCTTGTGCGATGAACAGGTAAGCTAAAAATAATATCTCCTATGATACCACTTAATTGTATACTTGCTAGATTGCTTTTTAACTTTGGTTGAATTATTTAATCAATTTGGTTTGGATTATTTTTTTTGAAAACGAAGTTATTAAATTTTCAATAAATCTAATTTTGTATAATAAATAAATGCAAGTAGTATGCTTTCATTTATAAAAAATACATCTACATTTTAAAATAAATGATATATATATTCAAATGAATTTTAAATGTAAATGATATCTAAAAGCGTATAAAATAACCAAATATACTTTATCTTAGATAATATTAGTTATTACATATACATTTAAATCAGCTCTGATTTATTTTATTTATATTCAATAAATTATTTCAAAATTTTAAAAAGAATAATTTTTTTTTTTGAGATTTTTAAAATAATTTTATTAAATTTCTATTATAATAAATATTATGAATAATAATTTAATTATTTAAATACAATTTATTTCAAAATACTCAAAGTAATCAATAATATATATATTAACAAATCAATTTTTAATATAACTTTCTTTTTAAAAATAATTTAAAAATTGGCTTATATAGAATATAGACAGTCATGTATGTATTAAAAGTACTATAAATACAATGATATTAATAATAATAAAATTAATGAATCATGTATTCGATGAATAGAAATGACAAATCAACTTGATTCATAAAATTTGATCTTGTTTTTATTTGATTTTAAAAATTACAAATTTTTCAATTAATTAAAAATCAAAAATACAGAAAGAAAGAAACTGAGATTTTATCAAATTAATAAATAATCCTATAAAAAATATAATTGATTTCTGAATATCCTGCTATTTTTATTGATAAAAAATATTAAAGTTTAAAGAAGATTGTAGCATAAAGTTATTGAAGTTTTAGCGAAGTAATAATGGCATCAAGCAAGAAAGTAATTCTTATTTCTTTAACTTTAGCTAAATTTTCATTAGAAATTAAGCAAGCTTCTTACAAGCTCTAAAGAGCTTAATCTCACAATAATGATATTTGTTGAGATATTAAATTTAATAAATTTAATGGCTTAGTAAGCCTATGATTTAGCATTTACGAAAGCAGTATGCTTAATTTAGTTTATATAAAATAAACATAGGTTTTTGAATTTAAAGATGACCTTAATGGCAGTGGAAAAGTGTTATTTTCTTGGAGCTAAGATTGTAGTTATATCGCAGTTTGTGGATAATCCAAGGTGGTTTATGTACTTGATAAGTAATTATAATTAAAAAAATTATTTTTAAATAGGGCAAAAAAATAAAAGTTATTCAGCTTTAATCAAATTTACATATAATTTGATAATTCTAATTTTTAAAGCTTCCTCTAGCCCATGACTTAAATTGCTTATAAGTTACAAAAAATATAAGTTTATAATTAAAATTTCAAATTATCATAGGAGAGGTAGAAAACTTAAAGAAACTGTTTTAAAATCTAAGAATAAAGTTATAGGATTAGAATGGGATAAAGACTAGGAATTTTTAGCAATATTGTAGGTAAATAGCTATTATAATATGTTTATTAAATTACAAAGCTAAAATAAGCTTAATTTTAAGAATAACTCAAATGAAATATAAGCAATTAAAAATGCAAACATTGATTGTTTTATGAAATTAAATCAGTACTGAATAAGAGTTATTATCAATTAATTTATTTATATATTAATTCATGCAAATATTAAATAGGAAAACTCTACATGCTTTTTACTATGGAATGTATTTTAAAACAGTATTGAGCAGTAGGATCTAGAAGAAAAATCTAAAGGAAGTTTCATTAAATGGTCTAAAACTCACCCAGTCCTTGTGATTGGAACTGAAAAGGGCATTCTTTATTTTTATAATAAAAAAACACAAAAGAAAATCCCTACAATGGGTAAGCATTCAAAGAAAATCACTACAGGAGACTGGAATGACGAAGGATTGTTGAGTAACATTAATTCTTATTATTTAAAGTGCATAGTACAAATTAACATTTTTCTAAAATAGTTACTGGTAGTGAAGAAAAGGTATTAACAGTTAGCAGTCATAACAGTGATTCTAAGGGAGAATCTATTACTGTTTAACATGAACCAAGTAACCTTTAATGGGCACGTTAAAAGACTGATGATCGTGATAGCTCTTAAAGAACTATTACTGCTATTTTAAGCAACAAAAGTATTCTTATGTATGATCTAAACACAAAGAAGTAACCTTTAGAACTAGTTTATGAACCAAAATATGGAAAAATCGTTGATTATTAGCTTTTTGGAGACGGTTATATTGTTACCGGTTTTACTGAGGGATATGTTGCACATGTCTCAACTCATTTATGTGAATTAAGTAAAAAATATTATTCATATAATTTTTAAATTTAACAAACTTTCAATCAAAAGGGGATGAAATTTAGTCAAAGAGAATATTTTAAAGTTCATTAGATGCTCTTTGTACAAACGATATCATTTACAAATTAGCAGTTGCTGGAGAAAATTAAATCCACATCTACAATTTAGGAACCTGGGAAGAAGTAAAATCCTAGAGAATAGAACTCCCTAAAGCAGCTGGCAATGTAACTAAAATGCAATGGGCTAATAATGGCCAATTACTTGTAGTTGCTACAGCTAATGGACACCTGTATGGCTATTTAACCAGCATCCCATTCTTAACAAGTACTTATGGATCAATTGTCTCTGTTTTATCATCATTTACTGAAGTCTCTATCGTAGATACAAGCAGAATCAATTAAATACAAAATGTATCTTCTATTAATTTAGAAACTGAACCAGGGTTTTTATCATTAGGTTTATATCATTTGGCAGCAGGTAACTAAAATCATTCAACTAAGTTTCAAAGATGTAAAAACTCAACTCAAATTTATTAAAAAAGGTATCAACAACAATGTATGGTACTATCTATGGCTTGACTAAAAAAGAAACGGTATAATTAAAGGAGGTGAAATGATACAAAAAAGAGATTATTTAGGAAGTGTGAAAGACATCAGATTAAACGAATTTTGGGCTGCAGTGCTAACAGATGGCAAGTGTATTCTTCACACAATTTAACCAAACAACAATGTCAAAGATTAGTAAAAACTTTATTTAGAATAATATTCTCACTAAATGTAATTAATTTAAAAAAGGAAATTCCCCCAAATGGACACAGAAAAAGGAATATCAGGAATTGGTTTAACAAACGACTTCTTGATCATGCTGGACTCCTCTGGAAAGATAAGATATTATCATTTAGAGGATCAAACTTTTGTAGTTGAGTACAAGCCTGCTGATTGCTAACTTGTTAAAATTTATCCCAATTTTTCAGGCACTAGAGTTGTCTGCTTTGATAGCAAAGGTTCTGCTTACTTATTTGAACCAGCTTAAGAGCAATTTTACCCTTTAGAACATTTCCCATAAAGAGCTGAAAAAGTAATTTCATTCTTATCTAAAATAATAAATAAGTAAACATAATTTCCAAATTAGGTTCTTTGGGATTAAAAAGACCCTAACTTATTTGCTGTTTTGTAAAATGACACTTTAATTACATTTATAATAAATAAAAATAATATAAATGGAACTTTGATTTAACCTGTTAAGGAATTACTTGCAATAGAAGGTATACTTATTAGTTTTCTTTCTAATTATTCTATTTTATTAAAAAAAAAAATTAAGATTTAAAAAATCCTGGACCTCCTGTTCAAACAATCTTAGACAGAGGAGTTAAACCATTAACATTATCTAACGGGCTTTTGAAGTGTTTCACACCAAGTGGTAGTATAAATGGCTAGAATCTAACTTCTCATAGTTACATTAGCAGCTATAAAGGTATTGATGATACTGATTAAGGACACTACAGATTTTTCCTCTAAAATCTACAATTGCACAAGTATAATAACTGCTTGGTTGCTGCGTAATTTCTTCATAATGCAGTGCTTTACAAAGAACTTGGACGTAAAGCACTAGAATTTGTTGATCTCGATGTTGCCTTAAAAGCTTATCAACTTGGAGGAAGCTTATCTATGGTAATTTCCCTTAATTTAAAGTATTTTTTTAAAAGATTTTGTTGTTATTATAATTATTAGGTTATGACAATATAAAGCTTTTAACATATTAATGAAAAAAATATTATTTATGGCAACATTGCTATGATTTTAGGTCAGTATGATTTGGCTTAAGAGCTGTTCTTGAAATCATCTTAACCTATTTTAGCTCTTGAAATGAGAAGTGACATATAAGATTACTTAACAGCTCTTAACCTTGCAAAAAGCATAGCACCTTAAGAAGAGCCGTTTATTTGTAGAAGATTAGCTTTCTAAATAGAGGTTCAAAAAATAGATAAAATGAATTAAAAAAATAAAAATTTTATTTAAATAATAGAATTAAGGTAATAACTAAGAAGCCAGAAAATTATATGAAAGAGCAGTTTTAAACAAGGATGATCGCCCTTCAGATAGAACCAAAATTGATAATCATAATTAACTTTGCTTTGCAGGTATTTCTCGTACTTCTATTAAACTTGGAGAAATTCCAAGAGGTGTTACAATAGCTAAAGAACTAGTTGATAATAATGTAATTTTAATATAAAATTATATATAAGCTCATTTAAATTATATATTTTAGATTGTAATTGAAATTGCAGTAGTCTGCGAGAATATGAAATAACATCTTGAAGCTGCTGAGCTATACTAAAAATCTGGAATGCTTGAAAAAGCAGCATCTTTATATATTGAGTCAAAAGACTTCAAAAAGGCTGCTCCTCTAATCAGTATGATAAAATCCCCCAATCTACTTAAACAATATGCAAAAGCTAAAGAATCAGAAGGTGCATATAATGAGGCAGAATAAACATATGAATGGGCAGAATCATGGGAAGGTAATATTATATAGATTTTGAAAATCAAACTCTTAATCTATCATCATTATTAATTTAAAATTCGATAGATGTTGTTAGATTAAATCTAGAAAAATTAGATAATTTGAAAAAAGCAATTGCTGTCTTAAGAACAAAGGTAAATAAAAAATTTAATATATTATTGAAGAAAAAATTTAATTGATTAATTTTATTATAATAGTGTGACACAAGCACAGTTTGTTTGATGGTCGCTAACGTATGCGAAAAGCAAGGAAATTATGTAAACAATTTTTTTATGTTAATGAATAGCTTTATTTAATTATTTCATTGATTTTATATAGGGCGAATTAGTTGAATTTTTAATTAAAGCTGGTAAAAAAGAAGAAGCCTTTTAAAAAGCCTAGTAATATAATGCCATGGATGCCTATTCTGACAGAATGACAGATTTTACTTTAGAAGAGCGTTTGCGTATTGCATAATATTACGAAAATTAAGGGTAAAAAACATTACAACAAAAGATATTAGATATTTATTTAAATTTTTGAATTAATTAATTAATTAATTAATCAGAATTTGGGTGAAGGCTGCTAAACATTTCGAATAAGCTAAAAATCCTACCAAATCTTTAAAGCTTTACTTAAAGGCAGGTGATTAATATATAGATGATATGATAGATCTTGTTAGCAGAAATAAGTAGCAAGAATCTCTTCAGTAGACTCTTCTCGATTACTTGCTCGAAGGAGAAAAACCTAAAGATCCTATATATCTTCTTAAATTATATGACAGATTGGGTATTAAATTTAATTACAAGTTATAGAGTGTATCAAAACGTTTTGATTAACTATTATAAATTAGGCAACATCACATCTTTAGTCAAGATTGCAATTACTATTGCTAGTGATGAGCATGATTAAGGTAATTACAAAATAGCTCATGAAAGACTTTTCGAAACTTACCAAAAAGTAAAAGAACATAATGTTGCTATTCCTTTCGACCTTGAGTAAAAGCTAATGATTATCCACTCTTATATTTTGGCCAGAAAGTATTTAGCTTACAAAGAAGAAGATAAAGAAATAGAGCTTGCAGGTAATTAATTAAAAATATAATTTCAAATTATTTAGAAAGAAATATTATATTTGAATGTTGTTATATTTTTGATGAACTTGTCTATTTCATTAATATTAATTTTAATAAAGCTTGGCTACTTAACAGAGTTTGCAAAAATATAAGCTAATTCCCTACTCACGCTGTCAATATTTTAACATCTGCTGTAATCGCTGCTATGAAAAGCAAAAATAGACCACTAGCTTACAAGTGGTCAGTTGAATTAGTTCGCCCTGAATACCGTTCACATATAAATGAAAAATACAAAACTAGAATTGAAAACATCGCTAGAAAACCACTGAAGGAAGAACCTATAGAAAATAAAACTGAATGCCCTTTCTGCAAAGTAAAAGAAAAATTATAAGTTCTGTTTAATTATTATTATAATTATTTTATTTTAGGAATACGTTGGCGAATTCTAATTGGTTTGCGAGTCTTGTTAAAATGTCATACCCTTCTGTATTGCTTCAGGAACGTAAATGACTAATTAATTAATACTTAATTTATAAATTTAAACAAATCTTTGAAATGAAATAGACACGTTATTGCTGACCAGCTTTGTTTCTGCCCATCATGCAGATTCCCAGCAAATATTAATTATTTTATAAAATATGCTGAATCAGAAGAGGGAAGATGCCCTATGTGTTCAGTTCAAATTAATTTAAATGAAGTGAAAGTGGTAAATAATTTAAATAATTTAATAATTTAAAAATAATAATAATATCCTCAAATAACGTAAAAACAGGAAAATCCAGAGCAAGCTGCTTCTATATTAAAATAACTAAGAGCTACAAAATAAAGTACTGAGTAAAAGAAAAAATGAGAGAAGATAAGTTATAGATTTAAAGTGCTGGAATTAATTTATATTAAACCTTTAAAATTAATTAAATTAAGAAGAATATATAAGTATTATATTTGTAAGATTCATGCATTAATTATTATTAGTTCAAAGTATGTAAATTTCATAAATATTTTATTCTAAAACTCTAAATATTCACTTCCTCTACATCAATCGCGTTATTAATGAAGCAAGCAATTTTTTTAGCAAACAAATAAAGTTATTGAGAAAAGCCTGAATTTCAAAATACCAGGCTGGTTCAGTTTTAAGAAAAAATAATAAATCTCGAGTTAGGAATAGCTTGAATTAATTTTTTAATAATAAATAATTTAAGTGTATTTTTCTTCATTTGAATTGATTAACTGCTTTTAAAAATTTTTATTTGATATTTAAATTTGTTTTATGTTTTAATATAAACTAAATTTATCTTTATTTGAATGAGAAATTTAAAAATCTATTTCTTTTAAATTTCTAATTTGCCAATAAATATTTCAAAAAATAAAACATAAATACATCATTTTTATTTGTTATTATCACATAATTTTAGGCTGGACTGATTTTAATAAATTTGATGTAAAATATATGAATAATTACATTAAATAAAAGGGTTTTATATCCCATCATATTTTATTTAAATAGTGAGTAAAGAATTTTTTTATTTACTTAATATTTTCAAATTTAAAATGTTTTAAAAGTCAAAAAGCATCTTAACTTAAAAATATTTACACATGAATAATAGATTAAATTAAATTGTCAAACCATTTCTATTTTCTAACATTTAAATAAATAATATTTCGAAACAAATATCAGCTTATTCAAGCAAAGTAATTACGTATTTGTAATATTTATTTTATACCCAGCCATATAAATATAAAATTCAAAAAGCAACTAACTTAATTTTTAGTTAATAGAAAATTATTAAATACTGATAATTTCTTATAATTAGAAGCTATTTCATTTGATCAATTAATTTAAACACTTCTTGTTTTTAAATATTTGTATAAATTATTTAATTAGCAAAAAAATTAATTTAAAACAATTAATATTTGAAAGCATGGTCAAAGCTCTCAACAGAAAGACTTCTATCTAATTTCCTATATCTAGATCAAATTCTTCAAGTGATAAAAACACTTCTTTTCCTTTGAGTTTTAAGTGTTCTTTGAAGTGTAAATCAGAAAACAATATTGGTATCCAAAACCAACTTGTATCTTAAAAAATATCTGAAAAAATGTTCCTCTCCAATTAAGAAATCTTATTTTAGGAAAAAATTGATTCATCAAATTATTTAGAATTAAATTGCAATCAACTCATTAAGTCTTAATTTTGCATCAATTCCAAGGATGATCTTAATGATGAAAAAGGCGATCAAGAAAAATTTTTTACTTTTTAGAAGTAAGATTAATTACGCTCTAAAGCATAAGGATTTTTCTTAAACACTGACATAAACTTTTAAATTGGAGAAACTTATCTTTCAGATTCCTATGACACCCTAGAGGCTGTGTCTTAATATTTGAATTTTGATCACTGTCAAGAGACCTCAATAATGTAAGATACCCATGCCAACAAAAGATTAGAATATAACTAAAAAGGTTATAACACATCCTTAAATACTGATTCATTAGAAGAAAGCAAAGAAAATAATCTTTCATCTATGAGATAAGCTTAAAACACCTAAATTTTATTTAACTAAATTCAATAAGAAGAAGAAGAAGGTGAAGGTGATGATTATGAAGATACAAGTTCTAATAAGTCCTACTTTTCTTTTCATCCTAAAATAACATTATGGAAAGAAGAAAATTGGTCTTAAGATCCTAAATTTGAAGAATTACAACAAGAAAAATCTCAGAGAGAATAAAATAAATAGTTTGAAAATTCTAAAAATATTTTATCAAAAGTACTTAAAATATTTACTTTTAGCAAAAATATAAAATCTGAATAGTAAATAAATATAAATGTTAGCTCAGAAGAGTCCTTCTAATCTTTCAAATAAAAAAAGTAAAACCAGGTAGAAAATGATCAAATTAAAGATAAGGATCAAACACTACATTTCGATGAAGATCTAGAATGGTTAGATAATTAATTGGAACGAATGAAAGATCCAAATATGCAAAGTAAAAACAAAGTATTTGAGTTTGAGTAACTACTTGAATCCAATTAAAAGCTTACCTAGGAAAATTCGAGTGAATAATTAAATTTGAGATAAAATAATTAACAAGAAAATTCATTTAGCAAAAGTAATATTAATGCAGAAATCACTCATTCAGATGATCATAATTATTTACCTTAGATTTTTGAGAGTAATCCGATTGAAAATTTAGTTATAAAACCTTAACAAGGTATTAATAAAATACTCTCATATTTTAATTTTTCAGAAGAAGAGAATTTGGTATCAAAAAAAGCTTTTATTTGTAACTAAAATTCTTATATAGAAGAAACTTTAACAGCTTTTCAAAATAAAATTTACAAATAACTCTAAAAAGTATCAAAAAATTAAAACATAGATTTAGTTGAGTTAATTAAAAATTGGAAGAATAGCAATTATGAAGAAACATACTTATAGTCATTCTCCAAATCAGGAATTAAATCGAATTAGAAAAGCAAATTAGAGTAATTGACACAAACTTTCATAATTGAAAAGAACTGGATGATGAAATAAACCTATTGTTAAATTTGTACTAATACTTTTAGATAGGACTGTTATTCAATGAAATGCTAGCATTAATTTTGCAAGGATTGCTATACATCTTATATGCTAAATTGTTAAAAAACAGGAAAGAAACTTCTAGAGTTTAAATGTCCTCAAGAAGGTTGTCAAGTTATAGCTGAGTATAAAGATTTAACAGTTTTCTTTAGTTAAAGTGAAGTTGAAGCAATGATAAATTAAGCTATTTCCGAAATTTTAAACACCCACAACTCTTATTCTAAATGTCCCTCTCTAAATTGTGATATGGTTTAGAAATTTATTTACACAAATTAATTATAAACTGCAAGCTAAGTAAAAGAAAAAGTATAAAGAAATGTTGACTGTTCTTCTTGCTTTTAAAGCTACTGCAATATTTGTAAATAATAATCACATCTTCCATTAACCTGCAGCTAATTTAATGAACTAGGACAATCTCTTTAATTAGATAATACTTGGATTCTCAAAAATACAAAAAATTGCCCAGAGTGCTTTTCGAGTATAGAAAAAAATTAAGGATGCTCTCACATGATATGCTTTTGCTGCAAATATGAATTTTGTTGGGAATGCTTAGACAAGTATGTTTATGGACATTTATGTAATAAAAAATAGAACTAGGATATTTCCAATTTAATTTCACTTAAAAAACAAAAGTACTATCAGAAATATATATAGTCCAGCGAATTTGCTTTTAATTTGAAATCTTAAATTTCTAGATGCTTATATTTCTAACACTTACTTTATGAAAATGAATTTGAAAACACATTTTAAAGTGTTGTAGATGTATTAAAGTCTTACAAATAATTATAAATTTGGTCTTAAATTTACTCTAATTAAAATCTCTTGTTGTTCTTAGTAAACAAGGATGATAAAGATGTAACAAAGTTAATTGAATAACAAGATGAACTTTTTGAAGATATTTAATTGATTTAAAAATCTTTAAATTTTAATTTTGATCGACTCTCAAGTGGCAGCAAATTCTATGCATAAGATATTAAAATCATATAGGATAAACTTGAATAGATGAAGCTTTAATTATTAGATACAATAAAAAAAGCTTGTTTACTGAATTCCAAGAATATAAAATCTCCTTAGCTATATTGCTTGCCGTGATATGCAAGGATATATCTAAATAGTGGGATCAATTTTAGAATTAAATTCTTGAATATTTTTACTATTTTTCAAAACATTTTAAACCAATCAACAATTTTAAACAAAATTATTTTTAGCAATTTATATAAAAAAATTAAATTTATTATTTACAATTTTATTAAAATTATTTTCTTAGCAAGCTGTTATATTTATATATTTTTCTTCATTTTTTGTAAATTTTTGACATAAATTTCGATTATTTTAAATTTTTTGTGCATATTTTCAAATTTTTGAATTACGTCAATAAAATAAAAAGAGCTATCCACAAAATACTTTATTTGATAATCTTATAATCGGCTTAATATTATTTAATACAAAATTTATAACATTAATTCGATATTATAGTCTAGAATATTTTCTTCATTTCATTTGATAAACATACTAAAATAATTGTCTAAGCGCTACAAAATTTTTTTTCTTTTTATTTTTGATAATAAAATTTCAATATTTAAGCTGCTTTAATTATAGTATGTGTTCATTTCATTTTTTAGTTAGCACTAATTTCATTTTTTTGAGGTAAATAAAAATTTTTAATTGACATGAATTATTTTAAAATCTTATCATAATCCTTTTAAATCGTATTATTTTAAGATTCTGTATAATCAATTTCAGATAAAATATTTTTCCTTAAGTAATTAAAATCGAATATTTTGATAAATTTTTTGTATATTTTTGTTTAGCTTTAAACTAAAAAGATAAATACGCCTAAGAAGTTTTACGATGTTGACCATATTATGTATTTGAAAATTTATAAAATGTTAAAATATTGTAGATTTTTTAGTTTTTTAATATTTTTTAAAGTTTTAAACCAAAATTAAGATGTGTCTAATTAAGATCAGAGAGGATTAGAGCTAAAAATTTGGAAAAATAGTAGGAAAAAATATAAAAAAATGAAAAATAATAAGAAGGAAATTGTGTTTTTCCTCTTTTTTAGACTTGTTTGGTTTTTTTTGTTTTAATTATTATTTTAATTATGATAAAGCGCCTCAGTCAAATTATTAATAAAGCCTCTTTAATCAAAGAGGAAAATAAATAAATAAATAATTTATACTAATTATTAGTCTAATTTTTTGATAGAATGAGTTAGTTATTGATATTTATTATCATACAAACAATTAATTAATTAGTTAATTAAATAGTATTTCTTTTTTGGTATCTTACCAGTATTTATACAATAATTAGCGGCATCATCAAATTATATATTTTAGATTAATAAAAAAATTAAATATAGATTTGCATTTTAGAATCAAAAAAGCACAAAGAGGAAACTTTTGTAGCTAACGCAGTAGCACTTTTAAGCATAATTTGGGAATTATAAACTTTGGTCTTCATAAAAATTTTTGAAAAATGAGTAAATCAAGAAAAAACGAAGAAGTTGACGATTTAATGAGAAATATTGGAGACGAAGAAGAAGATTATTAAGAACAAGTAGAAGAAGA
The DNA here is from genome assembly GCA_000231845.2 of Tetrahymena malaccensis 436. Lineage (NCBI taxonomy): Eukaryota > Ciliophora > Oligohymenophorea > Hymenostomatida > Tetrahymenidae > Tetrahymena > Tetrahymena malaccensis. The sequence continues at coordinate 72,570 of JH720152.1, read as the reverse complement.
GGAAGATGACAATAATCAAGTAGGAGAGGAAGATGAAGACGAAGAAGAGGACGATGATGAATAGGATGACTATCAGCAAGATGGGTTCGTCGTTGGAGACTCTGAAGAAGAAGAGGTTGAGGAAGAGGAGGATGAAGATGCTGAAGAAAGACGTCGTCGCAAGAAAGAAAAGAGAAAATAAAAAAAATTAGAAAAGTAAAATTAACATAGACGTATTCTCAAGAAGGGTTCTAAGAAGAGAGAGCTATCAGAAGATGAGATGGAAAATAATGAGATTTAAGATCTCGAAGAATATCACGAAGATTCAGAAGAAGCTATTCCTGATAGAAAGAGAAATCAGCAAAGTAGAACCGGTAATGATGGTCATTAAGGAGATAAAATGGATATAGAAGATTAAGGCAATGAAGATTTTTTAGAAGATGAGGGCGAGTATGGTGGAAAATATGGAAAAACAGCCTTTGAAGAACTTTTCATGGACGACGAGTCTGCATAAGAAGAGCAAAACGATTAAGAAGAAGATGTAAGTTATCACAATAAAATTTTTTTGGTTTTGTTTTGAATATATAGCAAAGCTTTTTTAGAAATTAAAATTTAAAAATACTTATTTTGTAAAATACTTTACTCTTAATTATTTATTAGGAAAATAGATAAGTTGATGATTATATTGATGTCCAATAGCTTTTTGAACCTGATGATCTTAAAAAGCGTTATGAGCGTGATGATGATAAAAAAATTAAAGAAGAGGATATACCTGAACGCTTATAGGTTCGTATGCAAGGGTAAGAATTACTTTTGTATGATTAAGATATTCTTTAATTGCTATTTAATTATATAATCTAATAGTCGTAAAGCTCCTGATCCAGAAGAACTTATGGAAGAAACTAAATGGATCTCAGAAAAGAATAAGGCTACTAAAGCTTATAAGGCTAATTAGAAATTGAATGATATTAATTTCCATTCAAAAATATTTGCATTCCTCCAATCTCTTCATTTGGACAAAGAAGAAGTAATGTACATCTATACATACAAGAAAAATGAAATTCATCCACATTTTGATCTTGAAGATTTATGGAGATTATATGATTTAGATGGGGAATGGGCTCAGTTCTATAGACAAAAAAATCGTATTCAATAATAAATTTAGTAGTTGAGGATAGAACTTGAGAATACCCCTTTGCTCATTTAAGGTAATATCATCGATCTTGATCAAGTTAGAAAGGTTGAAGAATTCTTCCATAAAGCTATTGACATTCAATCTCTTAAGTTTATCAAGGAATACTTTGATTATCTTTTTATTAAAATTTATCCTTAAAGCAAGCACTAACAATTAAAAATTCGTAAAGACCGTAAAACTAGAATGATAAACACTTACATTTAATGCAAAGTTCATAAATTAGTTAGCACCTTAACCCTTACTCCTTAAGACCTTGTTAAAAATTTAGAAGAAATGAATTAAATTAATTAGCCTCAATTGCAATAAAATAAGCCCTAAGCCTATGCTGATAATTTAATTTCAGAAAATCCAAACGTTCCTTGCATGAAAGAAGTAAATTAAAAATAACATTTTAATGAATAAATATTAAATATAATGCTTATAAATAGGCTATTGATGCTTTAGAATGCATGGTTGATTATTTATCAAATGAATTGTTTCACTATCCTCCCTTAAAAAAGTGGTATTATGAAATGTTTAAGTAAAAGTGTTTAATTTCTACTGAACCTACAGAGCTTGGTAAGAAGTAACTAGATATGTTCCACCCCTTATATCCAGCTAAAAGAATATATAAACGTAATTAATTTAACATATTATATCTTTAAAAAAAAACGAATATAATTATTATCCAACAGGTCCTTACACTTATTTCACCGATGACACTTGGTTGCTCTTGGAAGAAGCTGAGAGATTGAGCTTGATAACAGTTAAAATTTTCTTAAAAAGTGAAAATGAAAGTAGCTCAGATAACAACAGCATATTTGATATTATGAGTAAAAATTACATGATCAGCTTAAAGAATTTAGAAGCTCAAATTAAACAAATTAACTCAGAATGGAATTTCTTCCGTAAATACAACATAGAAAATGTTTGTGATAAATTCTTGTAACTTAATTTAATTTTCTTTCTTTACATAAATGCTTTAAATATTCTAAAAATAATTCATTAAAATAAAGCTTGCCATATGCCTAGAGCTTAGTCAGGATAGAACTTCACGAAAATGCTGAAAAATGGGTCATATCTTAATGTTAACAAAAGTTTTACAACATGATTAATGTCGAACCTTAAAAAAATGGTAAAATAATGTCAGTTGTACAAGACGCAAATGGTAAAATAGGTGTTGTATTTGTTGATGAGGTAAGTTTTAATTGCTTTATTAATTAAAGCTTTTTTGTTCTTAATATAAATTGTTAATTATAAAATGATAGAATGGAATTCCTAATAATTCAATGATTTTGAACTACTTCACCAAGAAAGAAAACTAGCTTTCAACTAAAGCCAGATAAGAAAAATTATAGGAAGAACAAGAACTAGATCAAAAGTTTAGATCCTTTGGGCCTTCATTAATTGTTGTTGCGGCCAATAGTATAGAATCTCAAATACTTAAAAATATTCTTCACGATAAATGTTTCTCTTAATATGGAGATGACACAATCCCATAAATTGTAGCTAAGCAGCCTTCAATTTAAGGAGCAGGAAATGTCCCACAATATAAAGATTCTGTTCTAAGAGTTGCTCTTTCATAAGGTAATAGCAACAAACTTTAATTAATTATAATAATTTATAATTATGTATTATATAGGAAGAATGCTTTTAAATCCTACTGCAGAAATACTCTCTCTTTGGAATGAAAATATTTAATAAAATGGATGTCTTCATATCCCTCTTCACCCTTCTTAAGATTACATTAGTCTTGATAAGCTTTAGTACGCATTAGAAAAATGCTGCGTATAAATAGTCAATTTAATGGGTGTTGAAATGGATATGCTTTAAGATTAACCTCACCTCAAACACCTTCTACAACATGTTTGTGGCTTAGGACCTAGAAAGTCGTTAAAGCTAATTGAGCTCTTAGAAAAAAATACTTTGATTTTTGAAAAAGAAAAGGAGGTACCTAAAAAGAGAGAGCTTTTAATTACTTAACTTGATATCAAGCCTATTGTATTTAGAAATATGAATGGTTTCATCAGATTTAGATTCTCAAAAGACCCTATCGAGAGAACTAGAATAAATAAAGATCGTATAATAATTATATAATTAATACTCAGTTAACATTATTAATTTTTTTTAAATTAATTTAGTATACAAAATTGCAAGAAAGATTTGCAGAGACAGTGCTGATAATTTCTAGATTAAGAGCTAAAACGATGAAGATATTGTAGACTATGTTATGAAAAATCCTAAGTATATTGATGCTATGGATCTGGAAGATTACGCATAACAACTTGAGGAGATGAAAAATCAACCAAATATGGGTCCTGTGTTAGACTTCGTAAAAGATGAGCTTATTAACCCATTCAGCTATAAAAGAAACACATATGAAGCAATCAGAAACTAAGACTTATTCTTCAAAATGATTAAAGAAAGCCCTCAAACTTTCCGTAAAGGAATGATTGTTTCTGCAAAAATCATCTAGATTAGACCTAAAGAAAATCAATAAACCAAATAATATTAACTACTTGTTAAGATTGTAGATAATGACCTAAAATCTAGCATTCTTGTTAGTGAGGAAGAATCTAAAAACTTCAAGGTTGGTGATATTATTAAAGCTTACGTCGATCAAATTTTTGTTCTTGACAACAAGCGTTCTAAGGATGAAATGACTCGTTTTGATGTCAATTGTGTAACTTTAACTCTTAAAGCAATTAAATTCCATGAATTAGTCAAAGAAATTAGATAATTTACTGAGTTAGATATTTGTAACACCTTTAAGGTATCTTATTATTTATTTTAAATTGGTTAATCTTATATCATTTTTTTATTTTAGTTTGTTGAAGGTGAAGACAAGCCTTTGGGTATTGATGTCACTGAAAGAAAGGCTAAGAAGTTCGAACCAAGAAAGATTGCACATCCCAACTTTAAAAATATAAGTATTGCTGATTCAGTAAAGCTTTTGAAAAACGCAAAAAATGGTGAGTTTATTATTAGACCCAGTTCAAAAGGTAAATAGTATCTTGCCATAACATGGAAATTTTTCGATGATGTATATGTCCACTTATCACTAAAGGAAGAATATGGTAAAGAAAAGGGATTCTAAACTAAATATATTTTAAATGATAAGGAATAGTTTGATAATTTTGATGAAATAATAGAAAGGTAAATTTATTAATAAACAAATTAATGAAATTATAATTAAAATATTTTATTTTAATTTCAGATACATCATCCCTTGTAATAACCACATGAATTCTGCCAAAGACAATCGTAAATTTTCAAAAAAGAGCATTGAAGAAATAGAATAGGAATTAAAGAGAAATAAAGAAGAGTAGCCAGATATTATCCACTACAACTTTTGTTGTGTTCCTAAATATCCCCAATTTATTGTCTTGTTATATTGCTCTAAATAAGATTAAGTCACCAAAGAGTGGATCAAAGTTAAATATCAAGGCTTTTATTTCCATGATAAATATTTTGGATAATTAAAAGATTTAATTAAATGGTTTAAAGATTGCTTCCACACTCCTGATTACAAAAAGTATGTCAAGAGAGCCGAAGAGCCATATGCTTCTAAGACCACTAGCTCGTTTAGTAGTCAAGGAACTGTTGGCATAAAATAAGAAGGTGGTGTTAAATATGAAAAATCAGAGAGAGGCATAGGAGGATAAAGTAATAATAAAATATTATAATTAAAATATTTTTACATAACAATTATCTTTTTAATAGAATGTTAAAACTGTGGTAAGTATGGACACGCCGCTAACAACTGCAAGAATAAAAGATCCTATAATTCCTCTTCAGGATAAGGCAGTGCATCTGGAGCAAGTAAGATATATATATGATGATAACTATATTGTATTTATTAAAAATTTTTTTATTTCTTCAGAATAATGTTTCCACTGCAAGGGTACTGACCACTTTATTAAAGATTGCCCAAATAAAAATCACTAAAGTAGTAAAGGAAGTGGTGGCTTTAGCTACATGAACAACAGTAGAAGAGACAGAAATCAGCAACATTCTCGCTCTAGATCTCGTTCTTATGATAACGAACATTGAATTCAATATCTTAAATTTAATATATAAATTATAAATATTTCATCTACCAAATAATAAATAAACATATTAAACAAATTTTATATTTCAAAAAAACTCACATAGTGTTCTTTTTAGAATAGTTTTCCCTGAAATCATAAAAATTATTTCTTTATTTAAATTATTATAATTAATTATCTCACCCTTTTCACCTTTCATAAACTAAATATAAAATATAATAAATCTTATTAATCAATTATAACTATGTAGAAAATATTTCAGCCTTCATCTTTAAAAAATTTAAATTTAATAAATATAAGTTTTAAACAAGGCAATAAATTAATAAGTAATACCATAGCTTTAAGACAAAAAATCATCAGGTGAAATGAACTGCTCAGTTTATTTTTATAAATTAAAATATATATTTCAAATTTTACTAATACTATTTCTAAAAATAATAGTTATAAATAAATGAAAACAAAGATAAATACAATTAAATTTTGAATAAAATTGCAGAAATTTTCTTAAAGATTAAAACAAAGTGGAATATAATTAAATTTATATTTAAATTTGTGTGAATTTTATTTTAATTAAACATATTATTTTTTTCTTCTAAAACTAATAATTTTACAACTACAAAGAGATAAAAACAATGAGGAATATAATAAAAAATTTTTCTTCTAATTTTTATAATCTATTCAATTGATAAAATCATACAAAAAATATAATTAAATTTATATTTAATTTCATAAAAATTATTTTTTAACTAAAAATAATAAAAATAAAATTTCTATAAATAATAAATTTACAATTATAAAGAGTTAAAAAGAGAGAAGAGCTATATAATTAAATTTTGAATTGAGTTTGTATAAAATTTTTTAACTAAAATTATTATTTTTTAAAATTTAAACTATTAATAATTAATTAAAGGAAAAAATTTTATTTTTAAAATAAAGATAAAACCACTTGTAAAAATATTATTTATTTTATTTTCTTTTTCATATTTCTATTTAACCATTTGTAAAAATATTATTTATTTTAAGGAATTTGATTATACAAGTTTATAGTTGAATTATAAAAATGTATGCAATATATCTAAGATTTATCAATAAGATTACACGCTCATACTCTTTTGTGTTTCAAATTAATTAAGATTAACAAGCAAATCTATTAAAATAAATTAAATCAAATATTAAAAGTAAAAATATATAAGTCAAATACACATTTTAGGGATAAAGGTTTAGTAAAAATGGTATTATCAATAGTTAAAGACACAGTCAAAGAAATAGCTAACATGAAATTTAGAAAAATTCTAATTTAGGGTGCTAGCTTGGCTATGATTGTTGGATCTGCCTTAATGATTTGGAAAACTTTAATGGTTCTCACATTAAGTGATTCTCCTGTTGTTGTAGTACTTACAGGTAGTATGGAGCCTTTATATTATAGAGGTGATATCCTTTTCTTGTATAACAGAGAAGAAAAGATCACAACAGGCGATGTCGTAGTTTACCAAAACGGAGAATAAGAAATTCCAATTGTTCACAGAGTTATCGCAGTTTAAGAAAAAGAAGATAACGAATATTATATTTTAACTAAGGGTGATAACAATTTTAGTGATGATAGAGGTCTCTATTCACCTCCTAAATTATGGATCCATAAAAAAGATGTCTTAGGTAAAGTAAAAGGCTATTTACCTTATCTTGGTATGGTAACAATTATTTTAAATGACTATCCTATGGTTAAATACGTAGTCTTAGGTTTGATGGGTTTATTTGTTTTAATCGCTAAGGACCCTTAAAGCTGAAAAGTGATTTTTCATAAAAAATAGAAAAATAAAAGCATGCATTTTATTACTTCAGAGTTTTATGTATTATAAAATAAATATATTTCAGTAAGTGTAATAAAATACTTTAAATTCTAAACTAAAAGTTTTATAAATATTCATATATATTATTGATTTTTATCTACTAAACGTGTTTGATTTTAGTCAAAGCAAATTAATAAATATTAAAATTTTAGATATTGAAATTATCAAAATATTAAAATTAAAGTTTTTGAATCAAGGAGATTTAAAAAAAATAATTTTAGAACGTTTTTAAAATTGGTTTATTTTTTACATGATTATTATTCTTTTTGTTTTTTCGCAAAAAATATTGTTAAAGCTTAATTAATTGCTAGGCAAATAAAAATATATATTTATAATTATTTTGACATAAAAGATTAAAATAAAAATATATTTTATAATAAAAAGTTATAGTTTTTATTTTCATTATTTATTTACAAATATTTTTGATAATTAAAATCATATTTTTTGTTAAATTAATTTTGTTGGAGAATTCAAAGGCCTCACTCAGCTAAATGTCTTTGTTTAATTGATTGAATTTTCAAGTTTATTTAAAGGCGAGATATTTGATTTGATATTTAATTTTTAATTAATATCCTACAATAAACTGTATTAAGGTACTCTATTTATATTTTCATTAGTTAAATTAAATATATTATTATCATTTCCATTAGTTTTAAGAGGTTGTATTCGGTCTTCTTCCTTCAAAATTTAACTAAAGCTTTGCATTGTTTATAGCATACTTTATAGAATAGAATCAGTTGCTTCTTCTTTAAATTGCATATAATAATTATGCTTGTTTATAGCATATATCTATAAGCTAAATCCTCTCTACTCCTTTTAATCATAAAAATGCCTATCATCCTCTTCTATATCATCCTCTATTTAGTTATATGCAATTTATTCGATACTCTTTCTTTGTCTTAAATTATTATACTTAGGCTATTAACTGTTCTTTTTGAAAGATTCTCCGTTCTGCTTAAGATATTTTTTTAAAGAGAACATATCATTTTTACTATTAATCAAAGATATACTCTACTAAATATTTTCTTTTTTTTCATTAGACTTTTTCAATTATTCCAACTATTATAAATAAGAGGGCTTTCTCATTTGGTATTTTAATTATATCTCTTCAATACTCTTTTTCTTTTTCTTAATCAGATCTTCTGTATTTTCAGGTAATTTATTCATCATCTTAAGAAATTCTAAATTATTTGTATAAATGTATTTGGTTGACTAATCATAAAGTTATTAGTCAATAGCAAAAATGTTTGAGTCTAAATTAAGAAGATACTAAAAATTCTAAATAATCTTGTACTTTTCTTGAAGTCTTTTTTGTAATTTGTTATCCTTATTTTTAAAAACTAAAGGAAACGAATATTTTTAGAAGTTTTTGCCTAAACCGCTTCCAATGAAAGTTTAATCTAAATTTACTCTAAGTTTCTCAATATCTTAAATAACTTCCTCCCTTATTTAATCTATTTCTTCTTGTGAAATTTTTACCTCCAATTCATTATAATAATCTAAACAGCTCTCCTCTTCTTAACTTATGTTGATACTTTAGTTAGCACCTTATTTTGAACCACTTTAAGATTCCACGCTTTATTTATTCTAAAATAAATCTTCTTAAATTTAAGAAATCTTTCTCCCTAATTATACATTTTAGTTTTAAAATTTATGAATTTTATCAAGATGGCTGTTTCTACTTCTCAATATTTTATTTTCGATATACACATTACTTCTATTTCTTGTATACATTTATTTATTATCAAAAGAATCAGTGATATCTTATTCATCACTTTCATTTTCATCTAAAATTATATCATCATTCATGTAAATATTCCCATTAGCTGTATATTTTTCCATAATACCTCTTTTAAAGTTGTTGTTTTCTCCATTCATTTACTCATCTGAATCAAAAGAACTGTAATTCTCACTTTCAATTTACTAAGAATTGTTTATGTTTTCTTCGACTCTGCTACTCTATACTTCATATACAGAATATTCACTTTAAATATTTGATCCTCTAACACGAGATCTTCTAGCAATCTAGCTTAATATAGAAGAGCGCGGGGGATGTTGCATATCTTGTTCACTTTAATTAATATCAGACTAATTCTACAGTTGACCAAGTTACTAACTTAAACTTCCAAGTTCTTTGTTAATGAGCTCCTCAATCTCTCTTATAGTTTTTGCACCATCTTTTTTTTAATCTAACAATTCATATTTAAAAGAAAATTCTCTGGATCTAACATTATTTTAGCTGTCTTAGCTGAATTTTTTTTGTTTATTTTATTAAATTGCTGTTATTTTTATTTGACTTAAATAGTCTAAACTTTTGTTTATATTCTCTAAATTTTGGCTTGTATTTTCTGACGATTTAGGAGTATGCAAGTTCGAACTAGCTTTAGATACTTAAGACTCCTCCAACAAATTATCAGTGTTGTTTTATACTTCTGCTTTTTGTAAAAAAATATTTATTTTTCTAAATTGTAATTTATAAAAATAATTAATTTAATAGTATTCTACCATTTTCATCTTAATTTTTATTTGACGATTAATCTATCTGATCAAGATCATCTAAAAGATTATCAGATACTTTTCTTGAAAAGAATCCATTATTTGTAGCAATATTTTCTCCATTTTAATTTAATATTTCCTCTTCTTTAAGACAATTAGATAAATAAGAATTATTAATTATATTATCACCTTAATTGTTCAAAAGGTGCTAGCTAATACCACCATTTTTAATGTTGCTTTGAAACTCAAACTGAGAAGAAGGAAGCAAAAAAGATTCTCTCTTACCTTATATATGTATTATTAATAATTAATTCTTTCAATAGTTTATTCTATTCAAAATAAAATAAAAATACCTTTTAGATTTTAAATTTACTATTATGCTTGTGTATTTGAGTTAATTTATTATTAGATAAGTCCTTATTAGATTAATTTGCTCTTATTAGAACTACTTGTTTTCACTGATAGACTATCTTTTTCTATTTACAATAGTCCTTAGTCTCTGTTTTTGCTTGTAAGTTATCCTGAAGTAATATTTTAGTTTTCATTTTATTAAATGTTAATGTTGTTATTGTTGTTGTTATTGCTGTTGCTATTTGTATTAAAATCAAATTGTGATAGTGATTGAGGATCGGTTGATTATGGATTATTAGATTATCGATTTGAAAGGGCATTTTTAGTATCAATTCCATCTCCATTTTCATTTTATGTAGATTATTCTTTTAAGTATTAAGAAGAGATGATATTATTATAAGATGCTATTGTATATGTTTATTGCTCAAGCTAAACAACTTAGTCAGAATTAAATTAGGCTGACTATTGAATTTCTCTTGTCGGTTAAGTATGAAAGTATATATTATCTTAGATTGTATTTTTCTTAGAAGTAATTTGGTGGTTATCATTATTATCATCTTCTTCTTCATCATCATCGCTTAGTAAGTAATCTTTCATTTTGAGATTTATTATTGAGTTTATTATATCTTAATATTTTTCTAAATCTTTATCCTTAAGCTAGTAAAATTCATTTTTTTGAAAGCTTTCAATTGTTTTTTTAATATATTCTAAACAAAAATATGATTGTTGGATTTTATCTTTGTACTTAGATAATTTAAAATAATTTTCATTAACTATTTTCTCAATAAAATTAAGAAGGTTTTTCCAGCTTTAAATGATTTCATCATTTTTTATTTCTAATAATATTTAACTAGTCTAAGCAAAATAGCTAGAAAGTCTCATAATTATAGGATTATACTAATTATCTAGCTAGCTTTCGCATCTTTAAAAAATTTAAGATTCAATATATATAAAAATCTAGCTTGATAAAAGAAATTACCAATATCTTGTGTACTTATTTTAATCAATTTTGTAAAAAGTTATCTCAGAATTTACGAATTGAAACAAGTTTTCTAAAATTTTTGAAATAATTTTATTAAAATAGATGATGGGTTTTTATTTTGTTTCATTATTTGGTTTGAATTTTTAATCTTTTTAGCTATCGCTAATCTAAGCTATGTAGTTGTATTCTTTATTCATAAATAGTTGCAAAAGATTTAAATTTTGCGACTCGTATTTTCTAATTTAAAATATTTTGAAAGAGTAAGGTTAGTTCATAGTCTTTAGTGTATTCATACATAAATTACTATTTTTTAAATTTTATAAAGGATTCTACTCAAAGATTTAGAAAATGATTACTTTTATATAGCTGAGTATTGAATGTGCAGATTTGTATTTACTTAATAAGACCCTAAATCTCTTTATTCAATTTACAAACAGCTACAATTTATTTAATTTAACCTAATTATTGATTTTGTTAGTGTTTTAATATTAAAATTAAATTTATGTATAAAACCTCAAAATCTATATAAACAATATTTATCAACCACTATTTATTTTTATGAACTAAAAAAAAGATTTAATAAATCCTATTGACCTACTTTTTTTGTTAGTATTCATTTGCATAAATTATAAACTTCAGACTTTTATGTGATTATCAAAATAAGAAATACTTTACTTGATTTATCACTTATATTTTAAAACAAGAAATCTTTTACTTGATTAATCATGTATTTATTAAAATAAAAGGTTCTTAAAAAATATAAATAAATAAAGCAAGAAATAGCAAACATAAAATATAATTCATTAAAAAAAATTAGATGATTTTTGACAAGAGCAAATTATCAAAATTCACAAAAATATTAATTGTAGATTGAGCATCCATTTAAAATATATTATTTCAAAGAAGTTTAATTTGTTAAATGTATTAAAAACCTACAAAAACATAATCCAATACTAAAAATTAATAACAAATTTTCTAACTTAATAAAATAATCAAATAGAACCGTAATTGCCTACTTGAGGGGCAACATTATTACCACTTGATATAACTGAGTCATCTAAATTGCTTTCTTCGTCCTTCTCTGCAATGTTCTTAATCTTAAATTCTGAATTATTTAATTCACGCTCATCCTATGATACTTGGCTTGAAACTGTATTAACTGTATCCTATTTCAATGTGTTTGATGAATATGATGGATTTGCTAAGTTATATAATTTATCGCCTATAGAAGTGCCTTTTACTCCTGGAATTTTAGACAATCCTGATAGGACTGGTACTGCAAAAGGAACGGCTTTAACTCCAGTTATATCTTGAGCAAATACATTATAGAGAGTAACAATTATAATAACTATAAAGAAGATGAAAATGAAGAAAGCTACGGTGCCAAATAGTCCGCTTCCTTCACCAGGTTATAGAGGGCATTCTTTCTCAAAGAAAATATTAACATTTCTGAAGTGTTCCATTTCAAAAGTCAATTAAACACCAGAAACACCACCACGTCTGCATTTGTATTCTAAAAATATTGGGCTAGGTTCATCTGTTAAAGAACCTCCATTTACTATGGAACCCTTAAGATCAACATCTAATATTTGTTAGTCATAGTTCATTGTTATTTTCTATACATCTAATTTCTTTTCGAACTACAACTTGTGTGTTTCTAATTTGGTTTCAGGATCTTTTGATTTGAAAATGTTATCTATTTCTTCAAATGTTAAATCATTGTGGGCATACATTTCTTGGGTAATGTTGAGATATGCATAGAAAAGAGAGTATTTAACTCTCTTAGGAATACGAAGCACCCAATCTTCATAATCTTCACTAAAATAATCTGCATCAATTAGCATACCATTTTCAACTACTGTGTGATTATATTTATGATTTATATTATAATTAACTTATAATCCCATACGAGGAGGCTCGTTATCACCGCATTTACGAGTCCAGAAAATATTAGAAACTTTAGGGCATAACTTTTCAATGGGCTCAATCTAGAAATTTAATTTCATCATGGCAGAAGCATCCTCATTGCATTTATAATTGATACGTACAGAATAAGTTTTGTTATCTACACGATCAACTACCTTTTCAACAAAAATTGTAGTATTAGAAGCTATTTCTGAGGAGTTTGTCTTAATCTAAAAGTTCTTCTTTGTGAGTTTGTCATGCTTGCCAAAGACTGTAATATACAAAAAATCTAACTCAGTTGAATCAGAATCTTTTATAGAATCATCTTCGTATTTCCACTCTGGGTTTAGCTATCCTTTATTCAATACATCATAAGCGAACTCTCCATCGTCCTTGAGATATGTGGATATGCTGATATTATTGCAGCCTTCAGGAACATCTGAACAAAAACAACCTAATAAAAAGAGAGAAACAAGAAGAATTGAAGTGTGTCTCATCTATCTTACTAATAATCTATCTAAAATTATCTTCTATAAGAATACCTTTTTATCTATTAAATTTTTTAATTTAATTAATTTTTTTTTTCGTTTTCTAATTATAAGCTTATTTTTTTTTACTTATTCATTTAAAAGAGCACTAATAATAATTATAAGTATACGCTCAAGTTCTAATTTGCAATGCTAATTGAAGGAAAATTATCTTTTTTTTAAAGGATTTTTGTTATACTTAGAATATCTTTTTGCTTATCAAGTGTGTTTTTCTTTTTGTCAAGAAATATATCCTATTTTTGATGTATTTTTAAAAGTTGAAATGAAAAACGTATTTTATTTTTTTAAATTATTCTCAATCATTTTCTTTTAAAAATTTAACATGCTAAAATCTATAATTTATCAACAAGTTAGCTAATAAGAAATCAAATGAATTTATAGTTTAAAACAAAAACATTTTAATTTTTTGAAATTTTTATTTTCTTATAAAAAATTAAAATATTCAAAAAAATTCAAAATAAATTAAAAATATTTTTCAAATTTAAATTGAAAAAAATTAAAAAAAAAAAAATACTTTTTAAAAATTATTTTATTGAATAAAATAAAAAAAATATTAATAAAATAAAGAAAAGTTTTTTGAAAGGGAATTGTAAAAGATTTTGAAAAGAGTAATGATAAAATGATAGCTTGATTATTAAGTAAAAATAAATAATCAAAATTATGAACTAGTAATTACAAGCTTTCTTTTAGTTTTATGCAATTTAATAGTTTTTATGGTTAAATGTTTTCTGATCAAGAAAAAATCATTAATATTATAGATTGATTAAATTAAAGAATCAAATTTTCTATTTATATAAAAACTAAATTAACCATAAAAAGAAATTCATTTTGTTAAATTATTAACATAATAAAGAAAGATTTGGTAATTTAATTAATAAGTGCAGTAGAAATTAGAAAATAAAATAAACTATATTTTATTTTATACTATAAAAGTGATATCAATATATGAATAGGCCTAATTAAGCCCTCCTTGATGAGCCATACATATTAATTAGAGTAGTGAGTGGCTTTAATTTACTAAAAGGTATTAGAGAAAAAAGAGATACAGAAGATTATAAGTCAAAAGACTCACTATTAAGCTAAAATTATAAACACTAAGACACCAACTAACTCAATATATAAGATAAAAATTATTTGTTTGAAAAAAATGATACATTGAAAGATGATAGCATGCATTCAAATAGCTTCTTGAAATAAAGAAATAATTAAAATCAACAAAGCCCATTTAGTATATTTGTATCAGTTCACACTTCTACAAATCTACTTTTCGAGACTAAACCTTAAAAGACATACGATGGAGCAGTTAGATTTTAAGATGAAGAATCTTAGTAGCTTACTGAAGAAAACTAAGTTGTTAATAAAGAAAAAACTTAATCATTAAATGATTTAAGTGAAAATGGTAGATTTATATTGCATAAAAGATGGAAAAGTAGCTAACCACACAAAGAATAATAATCTGAAAAAAAAATATTTTTGAAAGATTTATCAAAGTATATCATAGTAGATGTCATGGATAGCGATTGTTATATGGAAAAAACTCTCATGAATACTTAAGTAATTCCAGTAGAATTTTTTTTAGTGCCCACTAATTCAGGTAAAAAGTGGAATATATGGCTTAAGATGAATAAAATAACTGAAGAATCTAACAATTTTTAGGAAGAAGAAGAGGCTGTAAAAAACAAAGATTAATAGACTTATATTGAGAATAACTTTTTAAAAACACGTTCTCAAACTATTTATTATCCTAGTATTATCTAAGATACTTAAATAAGTGACAAATATCAAATAAATAGAAAAAATAATCCAGATGACTAAATTTCAAAGCTTACAGGTATTAACTCTTCAAATTTCGAGAACTATTTTGTTCAAATAGAAGAACCCACTCCATTCTATATTTCGGATAATAATATTTTCAGTATAATGAACTAAAAATAAATTACTGAAGGAATTAATTCGACTGATGCGAAATACTAAAGATAATAACTTTCTCCATAAACTTAAACTAGAAATTCATCACAAAGTTAACAAAGTAATTTTAAATAAAATAAAAACTTAAATAATAAAGCTAACGAAGAAATCTTAAAATTAAAAGATGATTGCAAAATCGACTAAGTTTTAGATAAAAATTTTTCTTGGCTTCAGTTAGAAATAGTAACTATGGACATTGGGTCCCTTCTTAAACTAAATGCTTTGATCATTTCAGTTGAAGAAGTAGATAGAGCAGGGAAACCAAATATATTTGTATATAATATAGCTGTAACTAGAAATGATGGGCTAACATTTTTAGTTAAAAGAAGATATAAGCAATTTAGAGAATTAAAAAACTAGCTTTAGAAAAATATAAAAAAGGTTGAGTTCGTAAGCTTCCCTTCAAGATCGATTTCAAAAATAACATCCTTGTTCTCTAAGTAGTCTTATCTCGATTATTTTGAATAAGCCCAGCAAAGGTTAGAAAAGCTGTAGCTATTTCTAAATTTTATAAACGATTTGGATGAAGTTTATAAAGAAGAATCTTTCATTTAATTCTATACCTAAGGAGGATAACTGGATCTAGATGTGACATAGCTAGCAAAATGAGTTGTAATTAATATATAGCTAATAAATTTAACAAATTTTATATCAAATTATAGAGTATTAATTAATTTATTTATTTTAATAAATATCAAATTGTAATATTTTTCATAAAATATTTTAATACAAAAATTACAATACAAATATTTAAGTAAAATTTTTAAAAAATTTAATCTAAATTACATTCGCTAAAAATTAAATTTAACCGAAAGAATAAAAGAATCAGAAACGGTCGTTTTAAACTAAAAAATTAGTATTCTAAATAATTTCTTAAACCTATTCATTCAGCACGGATAAATTAAAGGCTTTTTTACTAAATTTATCATTTAATACTTTTAAAAATGTATTTTTGAAATTTCTAATATATTTTGATAGTAATCGAAGAGAAGACACAAGCATTTAGTTAAGTATTTAAACAAAATATTGAATATAAATTTAAATAATTTAATGCAAGAAAATTTTTTACAAAAATCATTATTGTTAAGAATGATTTAGTTTATAAAATCTTTCAATTGATAAGAATATTTTTTTATTTGTTTATTTCATTTATATTTTCGTCATCTTGAACATAAGAATCAATTTGGGGAGGATTTAGTAGTAATGATTTTCTACTGTTAGCTCTAGTCAAAAGTTCTGGAATCTCTTATAACATAGGCTAATTTAGAGTTTCTTTTAAAAAGCAAACTGCTATACATCCAATTAATGTTAATAAACCTAAGCTTACAATTGGAATAATACCTATTTTATTAGAAATCCCGACGATATAAGGAGATAAAAAGCTACCTTTTTTATAAATTAAAATTAAATATCAATACTTTTGCTTAAATTACCTATCATTCCTATAGCAAAATTAAAACCATATCCAACTGATTTTAAGGTTGTGGGATATGTTTCACCACAAAGGAGTACTATTAAACTTTATTTTTAAAAAGATTTCATTTTATTAAATTACAATAATTTAATTTTACCTAAATGTTATTGAGAATATGCATCTTGATAAAGCAGCCATAAAAGATTGAAAAGGCTTTTACCAGCATGTTTAGTCAGAGCTTTTACATGACTCAGGAATTTAAAAGAATATGAAAGAAATACAAATAGTGCATGTAATCAACAAAGAGAAAAATGCTCCTTTCTTTCTAGGAATTTTGTGAGAAATTAAATCTATTTTAATAATTTTGTTTCAATTTTAATAATTAAACGAGATTATAAACTAAATCTCTTTATCAAAATTTTAATTACCTGATACTACATACCCTATAAATTCACCTATACCAATATATAACGAATTTTCTTCGAATGAGGAACCAAGCTGGTCTAATGAAACTTAAATCCCATAAAATAAAATATTTGGTGGTATGAAAAGGATCATCATGAAAATAGTAGTATTTCTTTAAGACTTGTATCTAAATAAATCTAGATAGCTATATATTCTATCATCGTTTCTTCCCTCTTCTTTCAACTCATATTCTCTAATTGATTCTCTTTTGTTAAACTTAGCTATATAATTTAAAGTTTCCAGGCATTTTTATCTGCTTTTCTAATATAAATATCTATTTATTTTGTAAAAGTAAATTTCTTTTATTAAAGAGATATTAATATAAAATTATAAAAAAGTAATACCTTGGAGAATCACGGATTAAAAGAAATGGGAATATAGTGAGTAAACACATAGGGGCTGTAAAGCAGATAAACGTACACCATTTCCAGTTAGGAAAAACATTAAGAAACCAAATGTATTACATTTCATTTACTGCACATAATACATAAAGAAGTATTATAGCTATAACCCTAAATTAGCCAGCTAAAGAGTATTTTAGATTGAGAATAAATAAATTTAAATAAAAAGGTATTGTTTATATATAAATTCATAGATTTTTAGTAAAAAATTTGATGAGCTGAGTAACTAAAGATTTAATTTGTGAAAGTACGTACTATAATTGTTATAATAAAAGAATTAATAAACAACCAACCTGAAATTTCATTGCAGTTTACGATGATTAAAGAAAGAAGTGTTTGAATCCCAAAACCCATCCCTAATGAACCAGTAAAAAGCATAGGAATGTTTGTAGAGAAGTTTAAAATTAAGGAGAATACTGTGCCAATAATCCAGCATATTTTAATAGTAATAGCTCTGCCTTTGTTATCGGAAAAGTAGTTAAAAATTAATACACCAATAATGCACCCAAAATAAGGAGTGCTCTATATTATTGTCCTCCATTATCCATTTTCACAATAAAGCTTAAATTAAGCAGATATACTTTAATCAAACTGAGTAGTCATTTTTGACTAAATTTTAAAATCACAAGCTCCCTTTTATATAAATGTAATGATTGATCAATTAGTTTGGAACGATTATTATTACGTTGTCTTCATCACAAGTTACCCATTCCCCATCAACAAAGCATTCAAATTTTGGTGGGCTTAAGTAGTAAGGTATAACCATGAAACAAAAAGATGCAAAAAACATAGTTAACGATGAAAAAAAAACTATGACTTTTTAGTACTTATGTTTTTAACCTACTTTTTCCATTGCCTATTTTAATTTTAAAAATAAATTAATATAAGTTAGGTCAAGAATCATCAAGTTATTCATAAAATATTTTTACTTCATCAATTGTCAACTGTTAATATGAAGAGTGTTCAATCTAATATATTTCTGTTTTTTCACTACTATCACACATTGGTTGCTTTGACAATATTTTTTAATTCAATATTTTCTGAAAAAATTTGACAAATATTTTTATAAAGCAAAAGATAGTGATTATTTAAATAATAATTAGATGTATACATATTATAATAATTTGATTTTTGTGTTTGTCAGTATTTTAATTTATCTATTTATTGGTTTAATTAAAAAGAAATTTAATAATATTATGTAATCAAGTCAAAGTAAAAGCAGTTTTAATTAATATTTTTAATTGCTTGTTTAAAAAATACAAACTCATAAATACATTTAAAAGTCAATCTTATTATGATATATTTTGCATTTAATTATTTATAGCATTTTAGCTAGATTTAAGTAATTCTTTTATTAAAATTTAATTGTAATCTTAGATGTTTAACTTAAATTTAATTAGACCTACACTCAAACAAACAAAGTTATACATCAAATATTTAAAATTTGCATATACCATAAAAATTTATTAATAAAATATATAAACGACTTTGTTTTTTAGTTATAAAAAGGCTCAGTTATGCATTTTTGTTATATTTTATATAAATTAAAAAGAACATTGTTTAAAATAAAAAATATTTTTTCTAAATTTATTTTTTATATTTTATAATTTTTAAAATGTTTCAGTTGATGAGAATATTTTTTTCTCTATTGTTTTCACTAATAATTTAATCATCTTGAACATACGAATGGATTTGAGGAGCATCTACTACTAAAGATTTTCTACTACTGGCTCTTAGTAAAAGCTCAGGTATCTCTTAATGCATAGGTTAGTCAAGAGTTTCTTTTAAAAAGCATACTGCAACACATCCAATTAATGTTAACACACCCAAGCTTACAATTGGAAGTATTCCCATTCTATTAGAAATATCAACTATGTAAGGAGATAAGAAGCTTCCTTTTGATTTATAAAATAATTTCAATATTTAATTTATAAACTTCAAATTACCTATCATTCCAATAGCAAAATTAAATCCATATCCGACTGATTTTAAAGTTGTGGGATAAGATTCACCACAAAGAAGTACCATTAAACTTTATTTTAAAAATTTCTAAATATAAAATTTTTAAAAAAATATATTTATTACCTAAATGTTAACGAAACTATGCATCTTGACAATGCAGCCATAAAAGATTAAAATGGCTTTTACCAGCATGTTTAGTCAGAACCACTGCATGAGTCAGGAATCTAAAAGAATATGAAAGAAATACAAAGAGCACATGTAATCAACAAAGAGAAGAATGTTCCTTTCTTTCTTGGAATTTTGTGAGAAATCAAATCTATATTTTTATTAGTTTTTATTACAATTTTGGTCAGAAATATTTTAATGAGCAAAAAACCATAATTAAAATTAATTACCTGAAGCTACATATCCTATAAATTCACCTATACCAATAAATAATGAATTTTATTCGAAAGAAGAGCCAAGTTAGTCTAAAGATACTTAAATTCCATAATATAAAATATGGGGAGATATGAAAAGAATCATCATAAAAATGGTAGTATTTCTTTATGATTTATATCTAAATAAATCTAAATAGCTATAGAGTCTATCATCGTTTCTTCCCTGTTCTTTCAACTCATATTCACTAATTTTTTCTCTTTTGTTAAACTCAGCAATATAGTTTAAAGCTTCTATGCATTTTTATCTGCTTTTCTGATACAAATATCTATTTATTTAGTAATATTTATTTTATTGTAATTAATTAATAAATAAATTTATCAAAATTATAAAATTATCAAAAATTAATACCTTGGAGAATCGCGAATTAAAAGAAATGGGAATGCAGTAAGAACGCACATAGGAGCTGTAAAGCAGATAAAAGTACACCATTTCCAATTAGGAAAAACTTTAAGAAGCCAAATGTATTGCATTTCATTTACTGCCCATAAGACATAAAGGAGAATTACAGCTATGACTCTAAACTAGCCAGCTAAAGAGTAATTTAAATGCAAAATTAATAAATTTAAGTTATTAATTAAATAAATATATAAATTATACAAATTACTCCTAAATCTAAAATTATCATAAATAAATAAATTATATTTAAATTTGTTGTTAAGAGTAACAAATTTATTGAAAGGAGTAACATACTTAATATTTCATATGCTAAACCACTATTACTAATCCAAATAAAAAGATTTGAAAATGTTACCTGAAATTTCATTACAATTTACAATCACTAATGAAAGAAGTGTTTGAATGCCAAAACCTAGGCCGAAGGAACCAATTAAAAGCATAGGAATGTTTGTAGAAAAATTTAAAATTAAAGAAAACACTGCACCAATAACCCAGCACACTTTAATAGTTATTGCTCTACCTTTGTTGTCTGAAAAGTAGTTAAAAATAAATATGCCCACAATACAACCAAAATAAGGAGTGCTTTATATTATCGTTCTCCATGTTCTATTATCGCAATAAAGATCTAATTAAGCAGATATACTTGAATCGACATTTGTTGTCATTCTTGACTATATTTTTGAATTACAAGCTCCCTTTTTATAATTGATATGATTGGTAAATTAGTTTGACACAATTATTATTACATTGTCTTCATCGCAAGTTACCCATTGACCATCTTTTAAACATTCAAATGTTGGAGGACTTAAGTAATAAGGAATCACCATATAACAAAAAGTTGCAAAAAACATAGTTAAAGAAGAAAAGAAAACGACAATTTTTTGGTATTTATGTCTTTAACCTACCTTTTCCATAGCCTATGTAGGATAAATAATTATAAGTTAGATAAAATAATTAAATTTTCAGAAAATATTTTACTTCATCAATGTCTAATTCTTTATAAGTAGAGTTATGCTCATTCTAATTTATATCTGTTGTTTCGCTGTTATCTCTCATTTATTACTATCACTGTTTTTTTAATTGAATGTTTTTAGAAATTAATTGTTTATGATATTTAGCATTCAAAGGAAAGAATTCTATTAATTAAAGTCAGCAAAAATGCATATTTATAAAATTCAATTTTTATTAATAGTATTAGAAATTT
Source organism: Tetrahymena malaccensis 436 (assembly GCA_000231845.2). Taxonomy (NCBI): domain Eukaryota; phylum Ciliophora; class Oligohymenophorea; order Hymenostomatida; family Tetrahymenidae; genus Tetrahymena; species Tetrahymena malaccensis. The sequence continues at coordinate 50,988 of JH720152.1, read as the reverse complement.
GTCAGAATCTTATTTATCTATTGATTTTATACACGCTAATTTATAAATATTATGTAATCAAGCTAAAATAAAATCAGAATTAATATATTTGATTGTTTAAATAAAATAAATAGATTATATATTAAGAAAAACAACCTTATTGTTACTTTTATAACAAATATTCTGCATTTATTTATCTTCTTAATATCAGTCTATAAATATTGAACAAATAGAACCAAAGTAAAAGTAATATTTTTTATATGAAAGAATTATTGATTAATCTAATTTATTTATAATCTTCTTTTATTCAGTTTTAGATTAAAAAATATTGTAATCCAAAAAAATAAACTACTTTTAATAGAGATAAAGTGTTATATCTTATAGAATTAAAAATAAGTTTGGTTTTCATAATTTTTAAAAAAATTCAATTAAATTTAATATCTATAAATAAAATAATAAAGTTCATGAAATACTTTTTTTCTTTATACTAAATAAATATTGTGGTTGTTATTTTTGAATAAATAAAGTATTAACAAAAAGAATAAAATCTATTGTCTAAGAAACGATCAGACTCAGACTTAATAATTTATTTAGTTTTCTGGAAAAGATCTTACTTTAGTAACCTATTTTGTAAAAAAAATGCATATATATTTTATCAGATAATAATGGGTATATATTTGTGTTTTAATTTATCTTAAATAAAAGACTTTAATTATGTATAGAATATTATTAGAATTAAAAATAGGTTTCTATAAACATAATTTTTTCTAGTTTTTTTATTAAAATTGATACTTAACAAGTGCTTCATTGTGAATTTAACGATCTAATGTATATTTTTTTATGTAAAAAGATTTTTATTGAAGTTAGTTTAATCTTTTCTTTCATTCAATTTTATGTTAATATTTTAATCCAAAAAAATATCAAATTATAAATAAACTTTATTCTAAAAATTCTTATAGAAAATATATTAAATTGATTATTATTAATAAAATGTTAAAAAAATTATTAAGGTCATGAAAGAAATTTATTTTTGTTTATATTAAAGAAATATTGTTATTGTTGTTAAACAAGAAGTAATAAATAGAATAAAATCTAAAATCTAAGCAATTATGATTTATTTAGATTTCTGCAAAAAATCTTACTTTATTAACCTATTTTGTAAAAAAATGAATATTTTATCTAATAATGGGTAAATATTTTTGTTTTCATTTATCTTAAAGTAAAGACTTAATTATGTATAGAATTATTAGAATTAAAAGTACATTTCTAAAAAAAATAATTTTGTCTATCTTTTTTATTAAAATTGATACTTAACTACTCAATTATGAATTCAATTATCTAAATTTTTTATTTGAAAAGGTTATTGTTGAAGTGAATATATTTCTTCTTTTCTTTGATTCATTTTTATTTGAAAAAATATAGCATCCCAAATAAAACTGTTTTTAATATGTGTTTTATCTTATGAATTTATAAATCAATTTGGTTCAAAAATTTTAAAATAAATAAATTAAAATTAGATTTATTCAATAAAATGCTAAATAATAAAATTCATGAAATAATTTTTTTTTCTTGGTACTAAATTAATCAATAATCTTGATGATTTATTTAAATTTCTGGTCAGGATCTTACTTTAGTATTTTTTTGTATAAAAAATATATATTTTAATCTGATTTATGATTTAATTTATCTTCAATAAAAGATTTAATGGTTGTGTAAAGAATTATTAGAATTAAAAATATGTTTTTATAAAAAATAAGATTTGTTTAGCATTAATTATTAATAATTGTGTAAAAATTACATCATTTATAACTAATATATGATAATTAACAAATTTTATGAAACAAAAGAAATATTTAATTAAATATCTAACAAAAAATTAAAAAAGTATTGAATGTTTAGCATTTGGGAGAAACAAAGCTACCTAAAGAATGATGTAATCATAGTAGGTGGTGGAATAGGTAATATATATTTAAATTTTTAAATGCTTTATAAACAACTAACTTTCAATATTTAGTTGGCTTATCTGTCGGTTGCTCCATTTTAGAAAAAAATTCTGATAAAAAAGTCCTTATACTTGAACGAGGTGTTTTGCCAACAGGAGCGAGCACTAAAAATGCAGGATTTATTTGCACAGATAGTAAATTTGATTTGATTATTTAACTAGTCAAATAATTTAAAAAAACTTTTAAAATATTTTAAATTTCGATTAGGTCTAACAGAATTTATAGAAGACATTAAAAAGATGGGTGAAAAAGAAGCTATTAATCTATTTAATTAAAGATACTAAGGTTATAATCATTTGATTTAAAGGCTAGGTAGAGACGGATGCGATGCTAAATTCTAAGGTTCATATGAATTGATTGACAAAGATGATTTTGATGTATCACAGATAGATTATGCTAATAATCTGCTAAGAGATATTTATAAGAAAGATATTTTTACACTTCGCAATGATCTTATTAGTCAGTTTGGGTTTAATTAGAATAAAGTAAAAATGATGATAGAAAGCAGCATAGAAGGCTAAATAGATACAGGTCTTGCCATGAGAAATTTATACAAGCGCTTTGTTTCTATTGGTGGTCTTTATCTTACAGGAGCTGAAGTTAAAGATTTTAAAAAGATTGATAATAACTCTATTTAGGTATTTTAATTAATGTTAGAAAAATAATTTAAAAGCTTACTCTCTTTTAGGATTAGAAAATAATAATTTATTAATTATAAATAATCTAAAAGGTAAATGTTAAGAATACTTCAGAATCTGTTGAGGATTTAGTTTTTGATTGTTAAAATCTAGTTTTTTGTACTAATGGATTTACAAACAATTTGATAAAACCAGAGCTCGATTTAGCTCCTGGAAGAGGTTAAGTGATTGTTACGAAGCCTATCAAAAATCTTAAATTTAAAGGAATATTCCATATGGATGAAGGATTTTATTACTTCAGAGATTATTATGGCAGGGTTATTTTTGGAGGAGGAAGAAATACAGATTTTATTGGAGAAACAACTACTAAAATAGAAACAACACCTAAAATAATAAATCATCTCAAAACCATATTGAAAGAAGTACTATTACCTAATACTGATTTTGAAATTGATTATGAATGGTCTGGAATTATGGTATTAACAATTTTAAAAAAGCATTATTTGTTTAATAAATTTTAAAATATCTAAAAAGTGTTTCTCAAAAGACGGCAAAGGCAAAACTCCTATTGTTTAGTAATTATAAAAGAATATCTTTGTGGCAGCAAGAATGGTTGGCTAAGGTGTAGCACTATCCTCTAATGTAGGAGAGCAAATAGAAAAAATGATTTACCCCAAAATAAAATTATGAATGATAAATGTATCCAGTTTATTTAATTTATTTTAATTTAAAAAAAGACATTTTATAAAATAAAATATATTTTTTTAGAATCATTTTTTTCTTTTTAAAAATTAAAATTACTTCATTTATTCCTTCAAAACTAAAATTAATTATTTAAATTTTTTTTGGATAAATAAAAATAATAACAAGAAAAAATAATTTATAGGTTTAATTACTAAAAATTTCGAATATAATTTCAATAAATTAATTTTTTTTTTTTTATATTTATATTGGTTATTCTCAAAAAATTTATTTGAATTTAAATGGAAATTAAATGATATTTAACAAATTAAAAATTTATATTCGTAATATACTTATACTGTGTTAATTAATATAATTTTTTATTGAAGGAAATGCCTCATTCTATAGATGTATTTATAAAACTATCCACTATCTTAGTAAAAATATATTTTTAATTTGATAGAAAATTTATGAAAAAAAAATATATTAATTTAATTATAAAATATTTCAATATTAATTTAATAAATTAACTTTATTCCTTGATAACTTTACTGATTATGTTCAAAATAATTATTTTAAATCTAAATGGATGTTAAATGACATTTTTCTTTTTGCAAAAAAAATTTAAACTCATAATTTACATATAATTTTATTAATTTTTTTATCAAATGAGGTGCTTTCTACATCAAATTTAATTGAATTTAAAAAGTTATCCAGTAAATTATTAGCTAAAAAAAGAAAAAAATAATATTAATTGAATATTAAATTTATGAAAAAATAATTAATTTATAAATTTATGCTTTTTCCTTTTCAATGCCATATTTAAAATCTTTAAAATTTTGATTAAAATGGGAATTAATTATGTATTTATTTTAAGAAATAAAAATGTACATTCATTATTTTATTTTTGATATTTTATTGAGTGAGATGCTTCGTCAAATCAAATTTAATTAAATTTATAAAGGTATTCAGTATTTATTTGCAAATTATTAGCTAAATGAAAAAAATAATATTAATTGAATAGAAAATTCGAATAAAATAGCTGATTCTACTTTACACTAATCTTTGCTTTTATAAAAGTTTGCTATTACAACTAATAATTATATAGATATTTTTGATTATTAGTTAATTAGTCACATTCGATAGAAAAATTATACAATTAGATAAACGTATAGCGAAGGATTATTATAATTGTGATAAATTAATATTGTAAAAATTTGTAAGAATTTGAAAACTAAGTAATTAACTAAATCATTATAAAGTATAAAAAAATGGAAACTGAAATAATCTAATTTGAGTAAAAAAATTAAAATTTATTGGCTAAAAACCACTTTTTAAATCCTAAATACATCTTCTTATGCTACTAAGATATTCTTTTTTATGCTTATAAATAGTAAAGACTGCAAAGTCGAGGAAGTACTCAATAAATCAAACTTAACTAAAGAATCATATTAGATCTACTTTAAGTATTTTTAAAATATTCTAACCTATTTTGAATTCAAATTTATTTACTATCAGATAAACGCTACCTACAGATATCAGCTAAGTTTTTAAGAAGTTAAACCCAAACTATATTACTTCCTTTACTTACGCCTAAGAGTAATTATACATTAATATATGAGTTATTTTATAAAAAATAATTTGCTTATTATTTTATTAAGGCTCAATTAGATATTATTGAATGATTTTGATTTTAATTAAAAAATAGAGGAACTATTTCTAAGAAGGGTGGATTGAAGGATGATAAATTAATGGAAGTGAGCTCTTTCCTAAAACATTTAAATTTAACATATTTAGAGCTTGAAATGTGGTAACACTTTATGAAATATATAAGCGAATTTTTATATTTTTTTCTATTTTTAAATTGAGCAAATAAATATATATTTATTTTAATAAAATTTGCTTAGCAACAATTTTGTGACAGATATTGGAATAGGTGCTTTTTGTGAAAGTATTACTCAATCTATAAATCTTAAGAAATTTAAGATTGCTGGTGGGTAAATCGTTAACAGCTTACTTTTTTTTTTATAACCCAGCTATTTTTAATTAAAATTAATAGACGTAATTAACTTAAGGACAAAGGCGCTTTTTATTTGTCCCAAGCAATATCAAAATTTACACAGCTAGAATGGCTCGATTTTTGCGCTGAGTAAACATGTTTTTTACAAATTCAAAGAACTAACAATTAAATTAAAAACTAAGTATGAATGACATAGGAGATGTAGGTATGGAAAATGTTATGAATTCAATTTCGTAGTGCTCATAATTAAAATATTTAAGACTTTGTTTGAGGTAAATTTCTTCTAGAGTTTTAAATTACAAAAAAATAATCATATAACATACAGAGTGAATCGTATATCTGACTAGGGTGCAATTGCCATAGGAAATGGAATTAAGAATCTCAAACAGCTTGAAACTTGTTTGGTTTTAGTCTAGTAAATTAAATAGTTGTAATTTATTTAATAATTTTAAATTTGACATAAAAATAGAAATTTAGATATAGGAGATTTAGGTACTGAGGGTATTATGAAGGGTCTTATAGAATACCCTAAATTATCAAGCTTGATATTAAATCTATCGTAAGATCTAAATGAAAAAAAAAAAAACTAATCTTTATTCATTTATATAGAAGTAATTAAATTGGAAGTAATGGTCTTGCTGCAATAGGAAAGTACTTGCCTTAACTTTAAAGTTTGACATCATTGAATCTGATCCTTGAGTAAAGATATTAAGATAAATTTTATGTATTAATATTAATTTCTTTTTTTAATCAATTAATTGATGATAGCTCTTGTGAATTTGATGGGGAAGGAGTGAAAAAATTATCACATGGGCTTGGATAATTAAATAACTTAAATCTTTTATTCATGAATATACTGTAAATTAACATAGATTAACAAAATATTAATTAAATTATTAAATTAATTTTTTATTTAAATTTCACAGAGGAAATTCTCTCGATAGAGAAACTATACTTTAACTATCTTAAGACGTCTCAAAATTAAATAAGCTATTAGAATTCCACCTATAAATTGAGTATTTAAATCTATTTTAAGACTATTTTCGTTAAATATTAAATAATTAAATAAATAAAAAAGATTTAATCCAAGTTTTACCCATCTTTTCAAGAAAGTCCAAGAAGGTTGTCAATATCTTTAGAAGTTGGAAGTAAAAAATACTGAATAAATTGATGATAATTCAGACTTTTTAGAAATCTTGTATCAGCATTGTAACACCAAAAAGTTAGAAATAATAAAATAACAGTGTCTTAAAAAATACTTTGCTGATTTTATGACATATAACCCATAACATATATTTATTGATCTATTTTTATAATGAAAAAAATTTATTTGTATGCAAATGAAAATATGATGATAATTTTAAATATAATTAATTTATATTCTTACTTAATTAATTTAGATATATTTCTTAATTTTTTTATAAATAATCGAAGATGATTATTTTTATTTATTATTATGAGTGAATTAATTATTTATTTATACGTATAATAATACGTATTTCATAACAAAAGTCTAATACAAAACTGAATTATATTAAGAATAGATTAAATTATTAATTAATACAATATTTTTAAGCTTTTTTTATGGTTATCTTTTCATATTTTAAGCATATACTTTTTTTAATTTCAGATAACATTTTATCAAATTAATTTTTGAAGTTTGTAAAGAGGAAATTGTTAAAAAATAAATTTTTTATTAATTAGTGTTGTGTAAAGAAGATTTGCAATAATTTTATTTTAGAATTTTAATAATGGTTAGCATCTTACTAATTGAAATTATTTACACTTTTTATTATGGTTTTGATTTATTTTATATTCATAATAATACTGGATTTATGATATTTTATTTCTAAATCAATTTCTGAAGCTAAAAAATAAGGAAATCTTTTAATTATTTTTTTAACACAATTTGAGAATTAATAATTCTAAACAAAATCTGCAAGAACTGTTTTTAAAAGCAAACATTTATCATTTAATGCTGGTGCTTTAGAATTTCAGATAAATTATTTTCAAAAGAATTTTAGTAAGTTAAAATATATATAAGGAAATACTTAACAAGTAATATCTTTAATTATATAGTTAGTATACAGAAAAAGAATATGTGAAATTGTAATTTACAAATACTAGATTTTTAATTTAAAAGAATGATTTAATTTCTTTAAAGATATATCCATCTATCTATTTATCCAAACACACCTTATGAATATTTCAACTAGATAATTTAGACAGATTAAAATTTTGCTTCTTACTCTGATTAATTCAAAATTTTTTATTATTTATAGTAGTTTTTTGCTACATTAAATCTGAAATTGTTTTTTAGCTTTTATAGCTTTGTTATTAATAGTATAATTCAAGAATTTATCCTTGATCCATTTAAAGTATTGATATAATTTGAACCCATAATAGAACCTTTAGATGCTAATTTGCTCATAGTTTTATTATTCATTACTTGTAATTTTGAAAGCTCTTGGTTTTATTTGACTTCAAGCTCATTCTTCATATTTTAAAACTTTTGCAATAACCTAAATATAAATACATAAAATTAGTTCTATATATTTATTTGCTATAAAATTTACTTTTCAAGCTCTAACGTTCTTATTTTTATTTTTTCTTACAACGAATTTTCTAATCTAACCTAGAGTGCTTCCATTTCTTACTTTTACTTTAAAACTATTTATTCTCTTTTCTTTTCAATTTTTTATTCATGGACTTTCACCCATTTCTCTTCTTCCTATTTTTCAAGTTTTGCAACTCTTTCTTTAACTTCGTGTGCTTCTCCATATCTAATTATTTGAAAATAAACAATTAAATATTAACAACTATTAAGTATTTTTTTTCTGCTTACTTTTTGCATTTAATAAGATTTTCTAAAACAAATCTAAGATTCAATATTTCTTTTGAGTATTTGCATTTTCCAGGTTAAATTTGCTGTAGCTCCTATTCTTTTACTATAATTTCTTACTAATGTTATTATACCATATTTTCTTCTAGTTATTTGAGCTTTTGAACATGTTCATCTATAATTTAATCCCAAATTTCATTGAACTCATTGAATTATTACAAGTTTAGCTGCTCTAACTCATTTATCTAAATATTTTTTAAAAAATTTTTATAATACCCATATAACCTCATAAAAAGTTATCACTTCTTCTTTATTTTTTTCCACAACTGCTAAAGACCTATAAACTAATTCATGCTATTACAACTCTTCTATACGCTTAGTAACAAGTTCAGCTTCTTTAAAGTTTTATTCTTTTAAGCAATTTTTTTCATAGTCTTGAAGCAGCTGACTATATAAAATAAATAAATTATAAGTATTTTATTAAAATCTTGCTGTTTAATTTACATGTATTCTCCTATCTTAGAAGGATCAAGAGATTGATCAGCATCTAAGTCATTTTTTGAAGCTTCGTTATTGCCATTTTTTATGATAGAATCTAAATTTATTAAATAAAACTTTAATAAACAAACTAAAGTATTTCTAATTATGATTCGTACTCTAAAGTATATTATTTTACAGCTTCACATTTTTAGAACTGCTATTGCTTAAGTTCATCATTTTTTTCAGATTCTACTTAATTTATATTTACAAAGAATAATATAATTAATTTTCTTTTTTTTATATTCGTTGCTTTCTTTATTGTGATTAAAAATGAGTTAGATTTTAATTTTAATTTTTTACATGAGAGCTAACTAATTAGTTTATTAAAATTTTCTAAATTTCTTACTATTTTTTTTAACAAATAATATCAAAGCATATCAACCTATTATTTCATAGACTAATGAATTAAATTTTTATAAGTATTCCAACAGATAAATTCAAACCTGCTGCATTATTTTCAAAACCTATGATTATATTCTAATCCTTTATTACTAATTATTCAATAATATATCTAAATTTTTTATTTAGATGCAAAATATCTATTATTAAATTTGTTTAATAAACTATATAAACAATACTTTTTATAATAAATTTTATTTTAATGTATCATAAATCTTAAACTAATCAAATAAAAATAAAGCAAAAAATCTCCATTTGTTTCCTTAATTAAATTAATATTAAGAATAAAAATTGCTCCTTCAAAACATATTTTTATGTTTGCAAATTTTCCTTTTTTTAATCTAACTTAGATTTCAATCTCTTCTAAATAAACCTAAAAAATAAATTTATTAAACTTATTGTTTTAAAAGACAAACAAACATATAATATTAAAATGTATTTTTTGAATATGACTATGACTATTGTTTAAGTAAAAAAATCAAACTCATTTTATCATTTGTATCCATAATTTAATATTAATCTTAAAACCATAAATTAATCATTTATATTAAGCTAATATATTATACAAACAATAAATCATACAACTTAATTAAAAGAACAAACAGAAATTTTTTCTCTCTCTCTCTTCAAAAATGTGTTTAACCTATTTTTAATTTATTAATTTATTTTTTATAAATATTTAAAAATGTTTTTGAAGATAATTGAGATTTCAATTTTTATATTATTAGAAATGGACAAATCCATAGAAGCTTAACCACAAGATCATTGAGCTATATTTTAAATTTAATACCAAATTTTTGAAAAGACTAACTTGGATAAAAGATGGCTATTATTTTAATTTAATACTTAAAAATTCTATTCTGTGATTATCTCCTTCAATATTTATTCAAAACAAAAAATGCATTCGTGATAGTTATAATAGCCACAAATCATTTATTTTTATTGAGTAATAAAAATTAATTTATATTATGAATAGCATATTTTTAAAATAGATCATTGTAAATTAAAGATGGCTATTACATAACTTTAATTAAATGAAAGACTTTATTTAAGTGATTGTTTGTCTCTATCAATTTTTATTTATTATAAAAAAAATATTTTTGATAAATATAAAAACCACAAATTACTTATTAGATTTGAGAAATTTTATTTTATAAAATTAAAACTATTGTTTAAGTAAAAAATCAAACTCATTTGATCATTTGTCCACATAATTTAATATTAATCTTAAAACCATAAATTAATCATTTAGTTTAAGCTAATATATTATACAAACAAAAAACCATACAACTTAATTAAAAGAACAAAGAGAAATTTTTTCTCTCTCTCTTCAAATGTGTTTATTAATCTATTTTTAATTTATTGATTTATTTTTTATAAATATTTAAAAATGTTTTTGAAGATAATTGAGATTTTAATTTTTATATTATTAGAAATGGACAAATCCATAGAAGCTTAACCACAAGATCATTGAGCTATATTTTAAATTTAATACCAAATTTTTGAAAAGACTAACTTGGATAAAAGATGGCTATTATTTTAATTTAATACTTAAAAATTCTATTCTGTGATTGTCTCCTTCAATATTTATTCAAAACAAAAAATGCATTCGTGCTAGTTATAATAACCACAAATCATTTATTTTTATTGAGTAATAAAAATTAATTTATATTATGAATAGCATATTTTGAAAATAGATCGTTTTAAATTAAAGATGGCTATTACATAACTTTAATTAAATGAAAGACTTTATTTAAGTGATTGTTTGTTTGTCTCTATCAATTTTTATTTATTATAAAAAAAATATTCTTGATAAATATAAAAACCACAAATTACTTATTAGATTTGAGAAATTTTATTTTATAAAATTAAAATCCTAATCAGAAAATTGAAAAACCTAATAAAAACACGATTATTTTCTCTTTAAATAATATAAAGATTCTTCAAATATTAATTTTTAAATAAAAAAAATAAATAAACCATAAATAAAAATACAACGAAGCTAATTAAAAAAATGAACTAGATAAGTGCTTTTGTAAAACTTTTGTAAAATAAAAACCATTTTTCAATAACACCAAATATTCAAGACATCACAAAATAGGATGATTTAGAACAAATTTTGAGCTAATAAAATGAACTTATTATTAAAATTAATTCTCGTTAAAATATTGGACTTGAAGGACATCAATCTTTAGAAAATTTAAACTTAGCTTTTGATTGCTTTTTGAATTTAAACAAATTTACCATATTTATTGGGTCAAATAATCTGATTAGAGGAGATTAATTAAAACTAATTACTGATGGATTATCATACTTAAAAAGTCTTAAGGAGTTGAATTTTTTCATAGGTTATCATAATTTAATTCATCCTGAAGGTGCTATATAAATAGGTAGATCAATAGGATTTTTGAAGAATCTACAGAAACTAACATTAAACATTTAATATGCAAACTAAATTGGATAAATTGGAGCTTAAGGAATAGCAGATGGATTACAGAGTTTGAGTAGCTTGCAAGAATTAAATTTATTTATAGGCTATGATAATATCATTTAGTAAGAAGGTATGCAAAGTATTAGTAGATCGATATAAATGCTTACTAATCTTTAAAAGTTATTTTTATAAATTAGCTCGAATAACTAAATCCAAAAAATCGGAGCATCTTCATTAGGTGACGCACTTTAATTCTTAATAAATCTGAAATAATTAAAGCTGTAATTTGGATCAAAAAATTACATTGGATAAGAGGGAACAGTCAAAATAGGTGAAGCCCTTTCTAAATTGGTAAATTTAGAAGACTTAAATTTATGTTTTGGTTCTTAAAATAACCTAACAATTTATGGTTTAGATTCTATAGGAAAATCTTTAAGTAACTTAAGAAAACTTTAATAATTAGCTATAACTATATTACCTAATAATAATCTAATACCTTAAGATGATCATAAATTAAACTTAGATCTCAAGAATTTAATAAATCTTGAAGAATTAACTTTGACAATAGATTCTGATAATCATCTGGGACACTAAGGTGCTTAATCTATAGGATTAGGAATTAAAAGCTTAGTTAATCTTAAAAAACTATACCTTTACATTGGTAAAAACAATTTTATTAATGCTGAAGGAGCTACTTGGATTGGTGAAGGATTAAAATATATGAAAAATCTTAATTATTTCAAATTTTACATAGGAAAAAATAATAACATTTGTGGTGATGGAACTTAAGGGCTATTTGAGGGAGTTTAAAATATGGAAAACCTTTTAGATTTAAGAGTATGTATTGTGTCAAATAACATCAAACCTAAAGGATGCTAAAGCATAGCCAGGTCTTTTAAGAAATTATTAAATCTCAAAAATCTTAATTTAACATTAGACTTTGATAATTATTTATTTAAGGATGGAGCAAGAGCTATTGGAGAAGGTTTAGGATACTTAACTAATTTAGAATCATTGTATATTCTGATAGGTTCTAATAACAATATAAAATGGCATGGGTGCATAGGTCTTTCTGAAGGATTAAAAAACCTGAAAAATTTAACAAAACTTACTTTAATAATAAATTAATATAACAATATAACTTGGGAAGGAGCATAAGAATTAGCAGAAGCTTTGAAACTCTTGTAAAATCTTTAATATTTAACTATCTCTATAGAAAATGACAATATCATTAGCTCTAGAGGGGCTAATGAGTTAGGTAGCGCTTTATAGAATATGAAAAATCTTGTATCCTTTTCATTTAATATTGGCAAATCAAATCGTATCCTGTGTTAAGGGCTTTAAGGTTTGGCAGATAGTTTTTATTATCTAAAAAATCTCAAATATTTAAATTTATGCATTGGATATGGTAATAACGTTCAAGCTAATGGAATTATATTACTTTCAAAGGGATTACTACATTTATAAAATCTGACTAATCTTACGTTAGATTTTGGGAGAAATGAAATAGGATAAGAAGGACTTTGTAGCTTGTTCTAATCAATTAAAAGTTTGAAAAATCTTTAGAAATTGATTATTGATAATATATAAGAAAACATACTATTTACTTCAGGTGAAGATATAAAACAAGGGCTTTCTGAATTGGTAAATCTAAATTAACTCTAATTATCAGTGGTATAGAGCTTACTACAACAGCAAGTTTAAAATTCTAACTAATTTTTTGGAAATGGGTTAATGTTTTTGAAAAGTCTTTAGAAGCTTTAGCTAGTATTAGGTCATGATAATATTCTTGGAAGTGAAGCAGCAATAAGCTTAGGAAAGGGTCTTGGGCATCTTACGTAATTGATAGAATTGGTTTTACATGTCTAATAAAATAATACCATTCTTCCAGAAGGATCTCAAGCAATAGGAGAGGGGTTATGCTATTTAGAAAACCTAAGAAATTTAGATATCATTATAAATGACGGGAATCAGCTAGGAGACTCTGGTATTAAAGGTTTATCAAAAGGATTTACAGGCTTGAAAAATCTGACAAATTTGAGTTTTATAATTAATGGATATAATTCTGTATTTGAAAATGGAGCATTAGGATTTGGTTAAAATTTAAAATATCTTAGTAAGCTAAGAACTTTAATATTAGACTTTGGAAGAGGAAATAAAATAAAAAATCATGGAGCTAGAGGGTTAGGAGAAGGGCTTAAGGGCTTAACTATGTTAGTAGACTTAAATCTTATAATTGGGTTTGATAACTAGATTGGTTCTTAAGGAGCTTAATGGTTGGCTGAAGGACTTTAATGTCTGATTCAGATTTAAAATTTAAAATTAGTGATTGATAATTCAAATTATATAAGTTGTTAAGGGGCTATAGCTATAGGATCTTCTTTAAAAAATTTATAAAATCTCTACTCCTTAGAGCTAGCCATAAATTCATAAAACTATCTCCTTACGAAAGGAGCTCTAGGGATAAGCGAAGGTATTTCATAATTAAAGAACCTCACCTATCTAGACTTAAAGATTAGTCAAATTAAAAGTATTTATAATAATGCAGCCTATTGGGAATTACTCAACTTTGATCATGTAATAGATTTTACTTAAGAAAATTAGATTGGGTCAGAAGGAGCAATAGCTTTCGGCAACTCTCTGGAAGAATTAAATAATTTAATTTGGCTAAATATTGAAATAAATAATCCTAACAATATTACAAATTCTGATATTGATTTTATTTTATCTTAAGCTAACAAATTAGGAAATCTCTCATATTTTAATTTTAAAAACGATTCAAAAACTCTCCATTTTATAAAACCATTGTATTCAAATAGTATTAGTTCAACAACAAATTAGTTTCTAAATTAAATTGATACTTTAAAAAACAATAGCAATATTTAAAGTGAAAATTAAATTTCATAAGAGGAAGTTTTTGATGGGTTTAATTAGTTTTTAGAATAGCCATAGAATGTAAACTACTTTTCCTTGAATAATTTATTTTTCAATTTCAATATTTCTTTTGCAAAATGGTTTTTTTTTGAAAGCAAATCAGAAAAATTGTAAATTTTATCACATTAAAAGTATGTTAATGATTAATAGTTTAAAGTAATTGATAAATAAGATAGAAAGAGCATAACACATCTTAGCTGTGGTTTATATTTTAATTCACAAGATGCTGTGATGTAATTAGACAATAATAAAAATGGTATTTTGTATTTCTTTGACATATTACCATAATTACAAAATTTAGTGTAACTAAAGATATCTCTACATTTCTAAGATGAATTAATGAAATACTTATAAAGCCTACTTTCATCTTTATAAAATCTAAAAAATTTAACAATTTTAAACATGGATATATGCTATAACTAAATATTTGAAGATGGAGGATTGAACTTTACAGGATTAAGCAATTTAAAAAAACTGACCCATCTTAATTTATCTTTTAATAAATTAGAAGGAAAAAATATTGAAAATTTGTATTAAGAACTTAAGAAAATAAAATAATTAGTAAGAATTAAAATTATTATTCCTAACTAGCATAGTACAATTTTTTCTAATCTCATCTAAGAATTAGAGCTACTGAAGTCTGGATAAACAATATTTGATTAATTTTATAAAATAAGTTTTGAGAGAGATGCAGTATATTTAAATGGAGAATAGACAACTCAACTGACCAAACTAAATATTGATAATTAATCATATGGTTATCAACTTTTATCAAACAATTTCTATGAATGCTTTAAATACCTTACTCATCTAAAGATTATCTTCAATTTTGCTTTTGATAAAAAATATTTGGAAGGCTTCACCAGTTAAATTTAGGGGATTAAAGCATTGTAAGAATTATCATTTTCATTCTAATTTAAGCCTTATAGTGAAGGCTTAGAAGACAGAATATTATTTTTAACATAAGCAATTTAGAAGCTTACAAAACTAAAAAAATTAAAATTCTCCTTAAATGAATCCGTAGATGAAAAACTTTTAAAAATATAAATTTATAGGAAAAATATTAGAATTATAACATTAAATTGATTAATTTATCATTTTAAACAGCAAATGAAATCTATTGTAATCACTTTATAAATAGAAACAGTTGCCAGATAGATATTAATAAATCAAATATTTTTTTCTATTTATTTTTTAGCTTTAAACTTATGAACAAGCTTAAAATGGGAATTTATTTGAAAGTATTTACAAAATATAAATTTAAATGTTATTTTGCATGCATATATGGAGAGATGTATTTACATTTGTATGTAAGTTATATTTGGTTAGTA